>VZRS01007365.1:156335-208669 GCA_013398055.1 Ifrita kowaldi
AAACAAGTCAGAAAGAGAAACGGGCATTGGGGGGCGGGGGGAAGAAGACATGTTTTACAGTTCTTTTTGGCAAGGAGATTCCCTGAAAGTACAAAGTTTCCATGTCCTAGGATGCCTTAAAGAGACAGGGAGGATTTCCCCTTTGCCTTTAAGTGGAGTCACTTCCTAGCAGGAGGCAGCGCTGCCTGTGCCGGTGGCGCGGCTGCCCCGCCAGCCCCGCTCGCTGTCCCCTGCCACCCTCCCTCCTGCCGCACTCCCGGCCCCGCTGCCCCATCCCTGACCGGCGCGGCTGCTGTCTCGCAAGAAAGTTGCTTTGTCCTAAGGAAAACAAAAACTGAGATGAACTCAGCCGTGCTTTTCCTTAACTTTCCCTAATCCCAGCTGCTCCGCTCGCTTGTGAGGAGGGGGACGCGGTTTGTGCGGGGTTGCCGGGGTGGGCAGGAGGTGCCGGGCATGGGCTGGTCCCGTGTGCCTTCAGAACGGTGATTTCATAGGTGAACCACATTATTCCTTGCTTTATTCCCCCCGGCTTTCTCGCACACTGCTCTTCTGGTTCCCAACCCCAACTTAAACCCCAGGGCTCAAAGTGCTTCCCTTTCAAGTTGGGAAAGGCAGAATTTGGGTTTACACAGATCTCATCAGTACCAAAACAGGGTCAGTGTATTTTTTAATGTGTTTAATCCAACACCTGGGACCCCATGTCTGTCTTTGGTGCAAGTATCTCTAATTCTCAAAACAGGGAACCTAGACAAACACACACAAAGATCATTTGTAGTAAAATACTTTAATTGGATGGGGGAGGTTGGGTTGTTGCCTGTATAAAACACTTGACCCATTTTATGCATGGAAATAACATTCCACTGTGAAAAATGAAGAGAAATGCCCCAGTTTTGCACTGTAGAGCTTCAGCTCAGCTTGGGAGGACTTTGTGATTTTTATTTTATTTTTCAGCTCCCCCTGCCCCCCTCGCACGCACTCTTGAAGAGGAGCCAGGTTTGGCTCTGTGTGTAAACACCTGGAAGAGGTCCAAGAGGAACTCACTTGGAGTATCCTCTGCACACCACAGCCTCCCAGACCTGCAGCAAGCTTAGGGAGAGATTACGCTTCCCTCAATGAGGAAATCAAGGGTTCTGGCTGCCAAAACTCTCGGCTTTCACATTTTCACTGTTTTGGGATGTGACAGACTGAGGAGTTCAGTTCTGCTGTTGAATTTGCATCTGTAGGACCCCACTGAAATCAAGAACCCATGTGGGTGTTTGGAGGGGAAGGGACTGGGGCGCATTTTATGGCAGTGCCAGAAGTGAGTTTCTCCCCAACTTTCATCCCAGTTGCAAAGTGGGAAGTTGATCTGAGGGAAAGGGTGGGATTGACTGGAATACACTTCTTTTTCAGAGTTGCTTTTGTGCCTTCACCTCCTTTCTGCCCCCCACTTTCTGCCCCTGCTGAGTGCTCCCCTTGCACCCCTCCCTGCCGGCATATCAGAAATTACTGCAAGTTGTACAGAAGGAGCCCCATGTGTGCCTGCAGGGGAAACCTGTTGTGTCTGTTAAAAATCTCGTGTAGGACCCAAGTTGTTATCAGCTTCTGCGCCTGAGCCCTGACATAACGGAGTTCTTCTGCTAATCCAGGCTACAGGAGTTTCTGTCTGGAGCCAACTCTCCTTACGTCACCCTCTGCTGCAGTATTCAATTTGTTTTCATAAATGGCTAATTTTACAGCGCTGTTAAGTGGGTTCGTCATTGTGCCGGGCCATGCCCTGTCTCTGATGAGAGGCAGTCCTGGTGCCAGGCTCTGCCAATTTTCACGCTGCTTGGCAGCGATGTTATTGCCGCCCTGTTTGACTCCGCTGATATCTGCTCTGGCATTTGTCAGAGGGAAAGCTGTTGGGAAACTGGAAGTCTGACCCATTGATCTGCGTTACGCAAAAGCTCAGGAGCCCTGTCGGGGCCGGGCTGCGCTGCTCGGAGCGGCTCCCGCCGTGCGGCTCCCGGAGGCAGCTCCCGGCTCCTGCGTACTCGCCTCCCCTCCCTCCCCGGGCCGCAGAGTTCTTGGACAAACCCTGCTCGAATGTGCGCACCTACCCCGCAGCACGGCACATCCCCCTTGTAAACACGCACATGTGCACATGGAATCAATCAGGCGGCTCCGGGCACCTTCCCCCGCGGAGCCTGCGGATGCTGGTGCACGAAAGGGTTAAGGCGGGGCTGTGCTCGGTTAGGTAATGCACACACACCGTGCAGAAAAGGGGCTTCGAAGCGCTGCTGACCTTGCCGCTGCTGTAATCAAGGATATTTCAGTGCCGCTGTGAAAATGCAACCCCATCCTAAGAAACAGGATCCTCCCGAGTCCCTGTCAGGGTGTTTTCTGGTGTATGGGGTGGCTCATGTTTTCACAGGAGCGAGATGTTGACTCTTTACTGGCTGGGAGCTGAGAGGAGCGGGATGAATGATCGGCAGCGGGAGCCGGAGTAAGAAGGCGTGCCTGCTCTGAAGAGTGAAAGTTATTTATATTTTGGTTTGGGTTTTTGTTTTGTTTTTTGTTTTGGTTTTTTTTTTACTTCTTGGTTTCATTCTCCCCTGTCTCTCTGTTCCTCAGCCTGCCAACAGGGAGCATGATCCCAACTTAATAAAGCTTCATATGTAAGGGAGTGCCTGTGTTTTCCCAACTTCAGTCCTTGATGAACATAAAACTGCAGCAGAATCCAAAGGGAGAGAAAAGCCAAAATCAGCACAGTGGAGCTCACTTAAATCCACAGCTTTTGCATGTAAGAAACTGAGAAACATCCGTGTCAGGGTCCAGTAACTGGGCAATTATAAGGATATGTAATTGACGCTTCATAGGTCTGGTCTCTCCACGGGGTTAAAGAATATAGGTTTACTTTGGGGAGTTAACTTGTTTCCTTCTGAAGTTTTGGAGTCTGATACTGGTTTAATACACTTTGGGTAGAATTGGTGAGCTGGGTCCTATCTCCAGAGCTGATCCTCTTGCTGGGTGGGAACTGGAGGATATTTTTAACAGAGAGTTTACGCAGAGTTTTCACTGGCATTAAAACACTTGGTAGGTAGATAACGTCTCATCTTCAGCAGCCTGTTGTCTTTCAATCGTATGAATTTTCTAGTCATGTTCTGTAATGAAGGACTACAATGAAGGAGTAAGTCAAATATAAAACTCGTAGTTCTGTTGTTTAATTAGTGCTGGCATGTGGCAGGTCCCAAGGTGCTGGCCGTGGTGGGCAGAGCGGAGTGACAGGAGCTGGAACACCTGCACAGATGTTCCTGCAAGTGACAAGTCTCTGAAACCCCACTGCCAAAGGGTGGGGGAAGCTGGGTGGGTTTGGCTTCCCTGTGGATGGGTTCAAATGATTATCCACTTCATGGCTATGGATCTGGACATGGCTTGACTCATAGGTCACTGAAAAAATACCCTCACAGCTTGTCATTTACTAAATATTTGCATTTGAACAGCACATTTCCTTCAGCCTGTGGAAGCTGGCACAAGAATCAGAAACTGATTTTTCTTTCCATAACACTTCCCATTTAATCTGTTTTTTTCCCCTTAAAGCACTTACACGTAGGCTGCTCTAATTAATTAAATGGTAATAAAACAGTGAGGGCAATTTGACTGTGTGTGTGTGAAGGATGGCAAATTTAGATTCCTAAATGATGTATGGCTGTCTCCTGTAGGCACGGAGTTGTGTCCCAGGCTGAGTTTGCCTCTCCAAGCTTCGTTTCAGCCTGATTTATTTCGAGCCAGCCTGTTTCGGTGAGGAAAACTCACGTGAGGCAGAAAGCAAGCGGCGAGGATGGTGTTTGGAGAGAGAGCAGGAGCAGGGCTGTCCTCAGGGACCCGTGGAGATGTCTGGAGGAGTGCAGAGCAGAGCTGTGCAGGGCGGGCTCGGTGCTGAGGGTGAGGGGAAGCCCTTGGAGAGCCTTCGCACGCGAAGCCATTGCCAAAGCCAGCCCTGGGCGGGGTTGGAGCATCCTGGGAATCAGGCTGGAGCTGCTCTGCAGGTCCCCACTCCCACCCCATGTGGTGCCAGGAGGGGGTTGCAGGTGGCCGAGGGGTGCTGAGGCTGTGGCTGCACTGAGCACAGGCATCCCCTGTCAGCCCCAGCCACACGGGGGACTGGGGAGGGATGAGCTCAAGTCCCAAATCCCGGAGGGTCTCACTGATGCTGGCTCCCTGAGGACCCTAATCCAGACCCTCCACACGGGTAGGTGCCACTTTCCAGTGCAGAACAGGACAGGGCTCTGCTTGCAAAGCTGACCCAGGTGTTTGCTGAGGCAGCTCTGTGAGCTTTGAGTCCTCTCACCTTTGCCAAGGGTGGGAGAGATCCTTGGCTGAGCACATTGAACAGCAGAGTTCCAAGTGCCAGTGGACACCTCGCTGGTCACTGGGGCCTGACTCAGCTTACGGGCAGCCAGCTGAGGGGAGCAGGGAGGTTTGGTGGAGAAATGTCTCCTTGGGAGCCTGGGTCTGGCTCTGCCAGGACATGGGGCTGTCATGAGAGAGGTGAAGCCACGATGCATCCAGGAGCATCTTTAACACAAAAATGTTTCATGCCCTGGTAGCCCAGAAAACCAATCATATCCTGGGGTGTGTCAGGAGGAGTGTGGGCAGCAGCAAAGGGGGGATTCTGCCCCTGTGCCCCTGTGCTCAGGTGAGACCCCACCTGCAGAGCTGCCCCAGCCCTGGGACCAGCACAGGAAGGAGCTGGAGCTGCTGGAGAGAGCCCAGAGGAGGCACCAGGGGGATCAGAGGGATGGAGCAGCTCTGCTGGGAGGAAAGGCTGGGAGAGCTGGGATTGTTCAGCCTGGAGAGGAGAAGCTCTGGGGTGACCTCAGTGTGGCCTTGCAGGGCCTGAAGAGGTTCCACAAGAGAGCTGGAGAGGGACTTCTGACAAAGGGCTGGAGTGCCAGGACAAGAGGGAAAGGCTTCACACTGAAAGAGAGTGGGTTTGGATCAGGTATTAGGAAGGAATAATCACCTGTGAGGGTGGGCAGGCCCTGGCACAGGGTGCCCAGAGCAGCTGTGGCTGCCCCTGGATCCCTGGCAGTGTCCAAGGCCAGGCTGGACAGGCCTTGGAGCAGCCTGGGACAGTGGAAGGTGTCCCTGCCCATGGCAGGGGATGGGATGAGGTGACTTTTAAAGGTCCCTTCCAACCCAAACCATTCTATGAAAAATATTGCCGGACCAACAGGGTTGAGGTGCTCTCAAGGCCACAGGATTAAGCCAGTACTTTCACATTGGATTTTCATGCTGGCCCGAGCCAGGAAAAAAAAAAGAGCCAAAATATAGTGTCTTTTTTCAAAAAGACATATTGAAAAAACAAAAATAAACCCTTCCATGACTGGGGTCAGCTGAAATGCTCCCATATAATAGTTTTGCTTCTAATTTTATCTGTTGCTTTTTCAGCTCCTCTTTTCTTTTCTCCAATAGAAATTACAGGAGCAGAAGCAGAGAAGGGACCACCTGGGTTGCCAAATTCAGTCCCCTGCAGTGTCAGGGATATAACAGCAGATAATTAGTCCAAACATTCACAGAAAATCCACTTTGTAGGCTCTGATATAGCACAGGCCACAGCAGATTTCCCAGTGCTCTACTATAAACCAAAGCTCTTTAGCTAAGACCGAGAGTCACCACTTTAATGTAAGACAGGAAAAGAGAAGGACAGATCCACAACATCTTAAGTACCTAAAATCCAAAACATTGGTCTAGAAAACTGTTAAGTATGAGAAAGAAAAACATTGGCTGGCAAAAGGTATCAGCTTTCTTATTTTCAGAGAGTTAAAATGAATCAGGTGTTTTGACAATTATGAAACTTCCATTGAAATTTTAAGTTGGAATATTTGCCAAAACGGATCCTTTCCCACAGATAGTCTGTTTTGATTAATTTCCCCTTTTCCTGAGAAAAATATTTTATCAAACATTTCCCACCCTTCTCTGGTCTTAGCCTGTGTGGCAGCTCCTACACCCCGTTGTAGTAGGAATGAACGCTTTCACTTGATGGCATTTTTACTTCTTCACATCTTATATTCCAGATTATTGAGAAAACGCATCAGAAAACACTTGTTTGATCAAAATCCTCTATGTTTTTTCTCTCAAGTGTATCAGCAAGTCTAATACCATCTTTTTCTTCATTCACCCTCCTCTCTCAACACTGCCAAATTTTTCATCTAGCCCTGTTTACATGGTCAGTGTATATTAATCTTCGTATTTCATATATGCAAAATATATTGGACTCCTCCATTTCTTGGGCTCTGGGCATTTGCTTCATGCATTGTTCTGGGCACAGGTGCTGGGCTGCCCATTTTATTCCTTTGCTTTCCCAAAAAAGAGGCTTCTGAAGATGAAGATGTACCTTTCCCCTGACCTCACCCTTCAATTGCTCTGCGCCCATTTCCCCACCTGGGGGTTGCTGGCATCTGGATATGAATCTTGATTTTATTTCACCTTTCTGTGGAGAAGGAATACTTGATTGTTGTGCTATTTTCTCTGTCTCTCCACATTTCTCTTCATTTTCTCTGCTGTGAGCATGCATGCACACACACACACCATTTCCAAAGCACCTTTGATTTTCTTCCCAGATCAATAGAGCATTTAAACTCCAATGATCAAGGAGGAGCAGCTTGTTTATTTCCCCACATATTCTGACACAAGTGGCACATCTTGTAAACTGCTTTGATTTGATGTTAGTGCCTATTATAAAGTTTACTCTCCCCAGAGCCATCCATGAAGTTAAAGTACTCTTACTCAGAGCAGGAGCAGAGCAGAACTCAAAAAGGCAAGGTAAAAAGAGAACAGGAGTGAATATCTTACCACGGAATTTTGCTTTCTGCTATCCTTGCTGACAGTGATCAGAACAATTTGAGAACTGTTGAGCATCTGTAAGTTTTGGCAGCACCAAGTGAGGGTACATTGTGTATCACAGTTAAAAGTGAACAAATACAAACGAAGGTCTATTATCCCCTGGTAGAATGGGGCTGGACTCGTGGTTACACAGGAAGCACAGATTTCATCCTAAACCTAGTCAAGATCGTGAAAAATACCATTGAGCTTGGCTGAATCTGGAAAAGGCTGTGATTTCAGAGAGTGTTCTGTACCCCTTCTCTACAGCCTGGACCTGTCTGTGGTCCTTGCTTCAGGATCCTTTATTTTGCCGGCCTTTTTTGTCTTGGATACGAGAGAAGAAAAACTGTGAAGCCCTAACATGAGAGGAATTGGCCAGAGGAAGGGGACATGTTTATTTGGTTTTGCTATACTCCAAATCTCAAACCAGCCTCTGTCTCTTTCAACTGTTCTTTTTTTCTCCCTTCCCTTTTTTCCTTTTTAATTTTTTTCATGTTAAAATCTCGCCCATTCCAAACCCACTCTCCCATTTTCTGTTCTGCGGGGTGATGTAAGTGTGTAACTTTCCCGTCCAATCCCTCCACCCTCTCTTATCACCATCCTGCTCTCAGTTTTCCCCCTGCTATCTGGTGTCCTTGATTCCCCCGCTTTCCCTCCTTCCTGCTCCGCACAGTTGCTGCTTTCCTGCTCCTCTCCCGTCGTCTTTGCCGCTGGGAGGGCGGTGTCACCTCCGAGGGTGGCCACAGGTTGGTGGCCTCAACCAGCTGGTGTTGGAAGCGCTGTGGGAGCAGAGGGTAAGCAGGAGCTGTGTTTGTGTGCTTAGCCAGGCTCATGGGCTCGCCTGTTTTCCGGGAATTATTGATATTGTTCTGTTTAATATCCATCCTCGCCGTGCACAAACAAGGAGCGAGCGGTCGCTCTCATGGAGAGGGAGCGAGGGGGAAGTGAAACTGAGAAGCATCTGGAATTGGCCTGGTGAAGCAGCAGCTGAGAGATATGATACCAGCTCACGAAAGCAAAAGCATTGCTGTGCCAGAGAAACAAACCACTCTGTTCTCTGCTGGGCACCTCCTGGGGCCTGGTGGGCTCTCGAGACTTCCTTTTGGGTGATGTTTAGGGCTTTTTTATCTTTCCTCCTTCCTCCCCTCTGTCATGCTTTTCGTCCTTTCCCTAATCTAATTTATTGTCTCTCTGTTTGCTTTAAATCACTTTCCCATATGGATTTCTCTCTTCTGACCCATCTTCCCCTCCCTCATCTGATTCCCAGGAGTCTTCTGTCGTCATGGAATTGGGAGAAGAGCAGCCCTCTTCCTGACACCGAGCATCAGCTGCAGGCTCCTTTCCTCCTTCATTTTCTTCCTTGTCTGTTCTCTGCTGTTAGTGTTGGAAACCTATTCACAAAGATCATCCACTGGATTGAGGAAACAGATTTTATCACCATTATTTTGTTTGTTTTATTTAAGACAGGGAAAGAAATGGAAAGGAAAGGCCTTTGCTGTTACCAGTGTTACTTAGTTTTGAATGGAGTTTTTTCTCCTGTACTAATGTATCCCAGTGCAGTTATTTTCCTTTACCATTGCAGCAAGATTACGGTTTTATAGTCCTGACTTTGCCACAAAACTTCCTGCTGCTGATGGTGATAAATCTCAGGTGCGAGAGAACACACCCCTTAAAATCAGGGAGACTGAGGAACGGAGGGATGGTCTGATTTGTTCTGGATGTGGCAGTGTGCTGGTGACAAAGTCTGCAATCAAGCCCAGCAGCAGCCCTTTTGCTACCTTTTATTATTGTTTTTTAGGGATGATGATGGTTATTCCCCAGCTGAGATTGTTCTCCATGTGAATTCCCATGCCCTGATTCCTGTAGGATGTTTCCTTGCAGCTGTTGGTGGTTCTTCAGTGGATTAGGGCAGTACTGAGCCAGTGGTGGTGATGGAGTCTGTCACCTGCCAGGTGACATCCTGCTGGTGACAACATGGGGGCTGGGGGAAGAAGGCACTTGGCGTTTGTGACATGAGCTCTTTGGAGATGGCAGAAAATCTGATGGTCTGGAATTCATATCCCTGAGCCAGACATGCTGGTGATGGTTGAATCCACATGAATTATTGTATTTCTCAGATAGAACTGTGTGCAGCCCACAATGGGAGAGAAAAGCAAATATCAGCAAAGCCCCTTAGTTCAGAGCACTCCTATTTAAATTGGAATGCTTTGATATTTTTTATCCGTCTGCACAGTGATTATTGTATTGACTTGCTGAAACGGCTTGTAAAACATGGAAGTTGTAACTGCTTATCTTCCTAGGAAATGCTGAAAATCTGTCTCTAGATATCTCAGGTTATTAAACTGAGGACAAAAACAACTCGTTTACCCCACAGTTAAATCCAGACCAGGTGAGAGGTCGTGGAATGGGCCGCAGAGGATTTTTGGGGAGGGATCACCACCCAGTGCACACCCCCATGGCTAAACAACCAGTGTTTCTGTCAGGAGCATCACCAGGGAGGATGCACATCCTACAATCCACGGGAGTTTGTTCTGAATGCAGCAGCATCTGTGCTTGTAAAGTCTGAGGTGCTAAAGTTGAAATCTGGAGCTTGCATTACTACTGTCTTACATGTCATCTGTCTTGTGGATAAACAGAGCAACCTCTCGGAGGTCAAAACAGCACCTTTCACCAGTGATAATTTAATGAGAATTATTTTCAGAGTAAACTAGACAAGAATTGGAAGCCTCCTGTGCTGTAGCTCGTGAATGGAGATGTTCAGGGAGAAAAGGAGTACTGGGAGAAAAAGCAAATGTTAACTAAATGCATTACACACACGGTTTTGAAACATACTTGGCAGAGGGAAGGGCGAGCAATACAAGCCAGATTCTGCTGTTGAACACACCAATGTAAACCTAGAGTAACTCCTTTGGAGAGAAAATCGGGAGGGGGCTGCTCCAGACCTGTGAATGTGTAGAATCTGGTGCAGAGACAGAGGACATGCAATGGGGAAAGTGACCAAGCTGAGAGGTGGATGTTGTGGAGAACGACCTCCAACCACCGTCACCGCTGCCGGTGGTTTTATTTGGGTGTGTAATGGTTATGGTGATGCAGTGGGAAACATTTGTACAATGTGGGGTTGTTTTTCCTTTTTGAAGTATTTTCTGCATATACCTATATCGTAATCCCTCCAGACTGTGGGACTGGGCCATGTACCAGTGTTACAGTGAGCCCTTTGTGTTTCCGGCAACAAACACTCCTGAACTCTGCTCTCCAGGCTTGTGGCCTAAACTCCTTCACCCCCGCCCGTACTGTCCCATCTCCAGCAATAATATTCCCTCCTCTGTTTATAAACAAACACCCTCAGAGGAAGTTCACGGGAAGAAAAGTTAGTTAATGAAAATCAACCACGCACCCAGGCCTGGGCTGCAGGCTGGAGCCAGCAGCGTTGCTGGATGTTTCCTACCCTGCATCTGCTTGTAGGAGTTTCTTTGATGAGATGTTTGCCCGTCTGTCTAACTCTGTGTCTTCCTCATCTTTTCCCATCGTCGTGGAAAATACAAAAGAAGTGGGGAAAAATTGCGGTCTCAATTTGCTTTGAAATCAGCATGAGCAGTATTTGGGAACCCTGAGCGGGGAGACTGACTTCAGTAACCCTGTAGATTTTCTTCTTGGTAAATCCAGTGATTTTGTCTGTTTCGTTGTTGTTGTTGTTGTTTTTTTAACATCAAAATCTAGATTCTGGCTCCTGGCAAAACTGTTGCTCTTGAGTTGCGCAAAGGCTGTAAAAGGACTAAAATAGCCCAAAGGATAATTGTCCACTATAGTCTGAGCACAGGGCTGATGATACATCTGGTGTTGCACATCATTCTCACTGAACCACCCCTTAAGGAGGTAGGAGTGAGCAGGACCCAGGGGAGTGGGTAACACGGGGCTGTGGTCACCGCGGGCATGAGCAAAGCACGGTAATGGTGCCGGCAGCTGGAAAACACAGAATGTTTTTTGACTCGTTCCAGAGGTCCCACAAACCTCTTACAGCACAGGGAAAACTGAATAAATAGTCCATTTTCTTGTGGCTGCTCCTGGGTTGTGTCTTTAGCACTGCACCTTGGTCTCAGGTACAAGGTGAGCGGATTAGGTGTTTGTTTCCTTTCAGGAGGAAGCTGGATTCTCTAATAAGTCTTTCTGGCCACTCAAAATGCGTAGGAAGATCATCAGACAAAGGAAAGCTCTGGCAGTAAGGGGAGCAGCCTGGTCAGGGCTGTGGTTCCTCACTCGGGCAGAGGTGTGGTGCCAATGCAGTGCTCATGTCGCTGTTCCAGGCTCCCTCTCTTCCATAAGCAGTGTATTTGGAAATTGGGGCTAAGGGAGCTTTTACAGATATAGTAGATGTGGAACTTGTGATCCCACTTTTAATTCCTAGAGCCTTGAAATTTTAGAAGTGTACTACAAAAGGTCTCCAGTGATGGTTTAAAATAGTCTTATCTATTGCTTTTTCTCGAAAGAGCATTTTCTCTTACTGAACAAATATCTTCAGTCAAGTCTTGTCTGTAAGGCTATTCCAGTGTGGTCTCTCCACCTCCCATCCCAGTGGGGGGAAGATAATCAGAAATGAGCATTTTGCATTGCAGCATGGACAGAGTTTATCAGTTGTTGCACAACCCCTTTGCCTGTGAGCAGGTTAAATAAAGGAGCAGGGTGGGGCAGTGCTGGAAATGGACCTGGTTTATACTGGTGAGCTTCCTCCAAGAATTCCAGCGTAACTATCAATAGTTTCTCCTAGCAGGAAAGTTGAGCGATTCATTCTTACCCTTTGAGGAGTTCTGAATTATTGAAGTGCAGAGGATCTTCTGCTGGGAAAGGCTGTAATTCCCCGCAGTCCTCTTTGCTAGGGATGGTTTAATCAAACAGACTGTTTACATTCTGTGTCTCAGCAGAGGCAACGCTCAAACAGCAGTGGTCTTCAACTGGACGCTGTAGCACTGAGGGTTTATTTTATTTTCTTTTAAACATCAGCATACCACCAGTTTTACTGGGAAATGGCCATCTGCAAACACCTGCAAGCTCCATGGAACAGGCCAGAGAGGGAAGCAACAGCAGCTGCGTCTCACAGAGGCAGAATGAGACAGCAAGGGGGATGTGTTTCTTCTCCAGAGGTTTCTGCAGGGCTGGGATTTGGCAGCAAAGGTGGGCTGGGAGCACTTGCACTCCTGGAGGAAGAGACCTTGCAGCAGGAGGAGGCTGAATGTTGGTCCAAACTCTTCTCTGAGCCTCAAACACTGATGGTAGAGGCAGAGAATCAAAAGCCTTTTTGCCAAAAGCTTGTGTTTTGCCTCACGCTGTGAAGGCCAAACTGTTCCATGAACAGTTTCTGTGCTCTCAGGCTTAAGAGGGCTCAGACTGAGTGAAATGGGAGTTATGTATTCCATGAGAGAGAGGGAAGAAGGAAATGAGATTAGGACAGCTCTTCCTTCCACCGCCCATCTCTCCCCTCCCTCAGGAGGAACATCTTTTGCACCTACATCAACAAACCAACACTTTATTGCACTTCTGCAATATGTCCAAAATTGGCCATAAACCTTGAGTCGAGATTTTAACTTGTGTTTGGACACTTTCTTTTCTCATTCTTCTTTGGTATATTCTGGAAGTAATGCCTTTCCGCTCCCTGCGCGCGGGATCTTCTGTGCATCACCAAGGAGGACACACGTAAGTAGGCAACGTGGCCAACATTCTTCCAAACCCGAGCAATCCAACCAGCTGTTCAGCAGGGCTGTTATTTATTGAGAGCTGTCAATGTGTTCAACACATGGTGTCCTCTGCCCTGTCGAGCCAACAGCCTGGCTTTTATGGGTTTCTCTGACACTTGTCACGCACTGGTGACAGGACAAGCTGGAACAGGCACACGGGTTTATGTGAGCATTATTCTAGAAGGGCATTGCAACAAGATGTTCTATGAGGAAAGGAGAGACAGAGACCAGTTGGCAGAGGAGAAAACAGAGGCTGTTGCAAAGGGTAGAGGTTTCTTTTTGGCTGGTGCTTTCGGAAAGAGAACAGAGATTTCCTTCAGCGATAAATTAGATGCTTGGGGAGAAAGAAAGGGTGTTTGTTTCAGCAGTGATGCAACTCCTGTGTGAGAGGAGCAGACTCCCTCTCCTGTTAATTCCAGCTGCTGGTTCTGTGGCAGAGTGGAAGTGCACAGGCTGCTTTGGGGTTTTTGTTGCTGCTCTGCAGTTGCTGCGAGGTGCCTTCAGCTCTGTCCTTTCTGTCTCCAAAGGTGATATAAAGGCTCTGAGCAGCCTGCAGAGAGATGCTGTTTGTAAGGGTGAGGAAATGTCATTAGTGCAGTGCTTCATGAATGAAGCTGTAAACGACAAATGCCACTCCTTTGCACCAACAGGTTGGAATGTTCAGCCAAGAAGCCCAGTTGGCCAGGGTCGTGCTGGGTTCCTGTGCTGCTGTAAAGGGAAGACTGAGATTGTGGAATGCCAAAGAGACAGAAAGACATCTTGCCAATCTCCTACTTATCTATTTGTCCCATCTTTTTTCTCTTGACTTGTGTAAGCTCGTATTCATGAGTATCACAGGTATTTATTTTCCCCCACTGAAAAACAGAGCCGTTGCCTGAACAGTGTGACTCTGGCCATATTCCCTCCTATTCAGCACAATGCAATCTTGGCTCCTCACTGGTTAATATTTTCTGTCAACAACCTGCAAGAAAACAAAATCAGTGCTGATAAAATTTGCAGATGTTGCAGAGTGCAGGGAGTGGTAAACAATGACCAAAACAGGACTCTCAGTTGGGTGTTTTCAAAAGCTGAGAACATGCAAACTATGCATTAGAGTAAAGCCAAATGTGAAGTCATTCATATAGACAGAGGGGCGGCGGGTCACACACAAAGGATGGATGGGGGAAAGGATCTTTCACCTGGAAGCTGAATGTGGAGCAGCAACTGCCTGTTGGAATAGATAAAGCATGCAAATGTGAGCTGCCAATGTGAGGCTGCGGCCAAAGGTTTGGAGTCATCGTTGGCTGGGTAAACAAGGAGATATTAAACAGGACTGGGGAGGTTGTGTTACCCCTGTAATGACACTGGAGCAGCTGCTGCCAAAGCACTTTGTCCCATTCTGATGTCCGCAATTTAAGAAGGATATTGTATGGAAGGGGATTTAGAGAGAAAACAATTAGCAGTGACAATAATTATATGGTTTGTTACAAGTCTTGAAGAGTTGGGCTAAAGAAGATTAGGAGGTGACTTGATCACCATGATCTTTGAATGTGTGTTTTGGGGATGTTAAACTGATAATTGGGGGTTGGAAATTAATAAGAGGATATGAGTAAATCCAATTGATCCAACGGAAACCAAGCAACTTTAGAACAGAGTATTTTAGCAGTGTTTTAGCCCTGTGAGTAGTCAGTAATTGAAAAGCCTTTCTGAGTCGAATGGTGGAATATCTGTCACCATAGCTTTCAATGTAGAGCTAATTGATTTTCCAAACTACAAGGTCTTTAAAGAGGAATTAATTCAGTGGTCACCCATATTGTGTCTAAGAACTTCTAATGTCAGAGTATTCTGGGTTTTTCAGCTATTGCTGGAAAAATGGTTGAAGCCAACAGTAAAGCACAAGCAGCACTAAGATGTCCATTTCAAATCTTTTAATTTCTCTCTTTTTAATTTCTATGGGCTCTCCTTGATGCTGGTAGGATATTTCTGATCTCCACAATATTTCCGGCTCATTGTAGGGTTTCCTCACCATCACTGTAGTTGAATTGTGAGGCTCTGTTTCATATGGTATTTTTAATCCTGTTTAGATATTGTCACCTTTTTCCAGAATGATGTGCCGAGCAATGGCTTGACTTCTCCCCTTTGAAACAGTCCAGTGCACTGTCGGAAAACCACCTGAAAAACAAGACTGAAATATTTTCTCACTGAAGGTAGTGAGAGCTTTACTGTTGACCTCAATGATACCAAGAAATTACCTCCAGAATACAGACTTTGGGGAGCAAAATCAAGGTTTCCCTCTGGAAGGTGGGGGACAATGCCAGGACTCTGAAGCCAACACAGCAGACCTCTAAAAACAAAGTGGATGAGAAAGCAGAGAATAAGTTGGGGGTGACTTTAGCTTGTCATCCCCTTGCAGGGTGGTCTGCCTCAGTCTGAGGGCAGAACAGCAGTCCAGAAGGGCGTGAAGGATGCTGGAATGACCTATTGCTGTGAGTTTAGCTGAGTTGCAAACAGAAAGCACTGACCAAAACCCTGTCGAAGGTAATTAGTGTTCTGAGACAGAGTTTAATTTCATTTGATCCATCCCCAGCTGGAGACTGTTCCTCAAAACTCAAATTTGAGCCAAGTGCTCCAAATGCCCCAGTCTGCTCCCTCCAAGCCATGTGCACATGTATATCTAGGCCCCTGCACAGAGAAAATCGTGCCTGGACATGGTATTTTGTTAGTCTTCATTGCTCTGCTTCCAAATTTAACCAGAAGTAGAAGGGCTGAAATAACATAAGAAAGGTTGGACATATGATATTTCCTGCTGCTCAGCTAAATAAAAGAATTGCCAAAAATCTTCCAAGGTAGCTTGTTTCTTTTACATTTTTCTCCCAGTTCTGCAGACTTGAGAAGGTCAATTACTTTAGAGAAGGATTTGGCTTTGGCAACACTTATGGAAAGCGAAGCAGAATTATGACCTTTTGGAGGTTTGCCCATTGCTGTCCCATCTTGTCCTTTAAGAACTAAAGGCTGAATTTTCACAGCTACAGTCTTCGGTTTAATAGGTGTGAATTTGTTTCCGTGCACTTCTAAGACACCGTGAGCATCTGTGTGAGAATTTTCTTTTAGATGTCTATTTATTTGTGCTCACAGATCAAGTGATCACTGGTATTTGTAGAGCAGAAACACAGGCTCAGGTATTTCCAGGAGGAAAATCATACCAAAACAAATGAAATTGGATTCAAACTGAGCAGAATAATAAAGCTCTAAAATTATATACTTAGGTTAGCATGTGGTGACTCCAGCCTATCTGGAATGCATACTATAATAGTTATATCATGTTAGAGAGGCAGGTTTTTTTCAGCAGGATGTTTCCTAGAAAGCAGAAATATCTCTGTGGTTTGTGTATGGGTTTGGAACTTGTGTGCAAGTATGGAGCAGGGAATTTGAGGCATGAAATAGTCAGGATTAGTGAAGGCCCAGATCCCTTTCATAAGCGACAGCAGAAAACAGGCACGAGCAGCTCCCTTCTCCCCACTGCTATGGCAGCCTCCTCCTCTGTGGATTGTTTTGGAGTCAGTTCTTTGAAGGTTGATAAATGCCTCAGTTGTTTCTATTAGTACAGGAAAGATGCAGTCATATGGGAAAGCCAGATGCAATAAGATATTTGAGTCTGGATAAGATCTAAGATATTTTTACAATAAGATATTTAATTTTTGCAGAGGCAAAGCCCTTGCAGGGTATAAATCTGTGTAAATGCACTGGAACTACTCAGTTTTGCACTCACAAAGTGTCTGCCCAAGAATGTTCTCAAAATCCAATTAAATAACTAGAACTGTTTCATGTGGAAATGCCCCTCAATTACAAAGACAAGTCTAAGCTATCATGATGTGATTTTTACAGTCTCCTTGCAGGGTGCCCTAGTTTGCATTCATGGAATTTTTTGTTTTTGTTTTGTTTCTGTAATAATGTGGATGTTGGCCATCTGTCTGATCCTGGAAAGGTTGTAAGGTTGTCCCTGCTCCCCAGGTTCTCTTCCCACTCCCTCATTGATCATAATGTTTGATTTAGGTGCCACTAGATTTCCTCCTTTGTTCTCCAGCCCTAACCTCCCCCCTGCAAACACACATGCATTGTGCAATGGTGTAAAAGCTCTCCTGGCTGCAGCTGGGAGTAGTAACTGCTCAGCTGGTTCCAGCACTGCCCTAAAGCTGCTGTAAAGGTCAGAGACAAGGGAATTCTAAAAAGCAAAACAAGCAGTGTTGTTGTCCCCCCCTTTAATCCTGGCTGTGTGTTTTGATCAGCACCACAAGCCACCTCATATGCAGAGCTCCACTTCTCCCAGCCCTGTGTTTGTGGCCGTCCAGGGCAGCGTGTCGGGCGTTCTTCCAGCCCCACTCCAGGCTCGGGCGCTGCCGCAGCTGATTGACTTGCACTGCTTGTCAGACACAAAGCACATTTTGAAAGGAAATGCCATATTGAACTCCCCGTGAGCTGATGGGTATTGTGCACGGTCATCTGATGGCACAGATGTGCCCCTAATAATCCTTCCAGGAGAATATTTCCTCCTGGGATGCTCTGGCCATCTGATCTGCTCTGAGGTATGCTGACCTATTTTGACCCAGTTTATGATCAATTCTCTCTGCTGTTTTCTAGAAGGAGCCCAGAAATATCACTTTATCATTTAGATTGCCTGAAAGTTGTGATACTTACGTGTCTGCTCTTTCCACAGAAGATACTCAGTGGTTGCTCTCAAGCATTAACTCTTACAAAGGGGAGGAAAGCCACTCTGTGTTAGTGTGAGCAAGAGTAAATGTCTCTGTAGAGCTTTGATAGCTAATCAGTGCTTGGCAAACAGTGCAGGGAGGAAGAGGAGATGTGGAAGCAGAGGTGACTTGTGTTCCACCAAACGCTGCTGGGTGCCTTCATCTGTGTGAGTCGAGCGGCCCTTCTGCTGCTGTGCCTTTATCTTAATGTCCTTTTTCTCAGGTTTGTGTGTGCTGTGCATGTGTCTGTGAAGGATGGACGGATGGTTTCCACGCATTCCTCCTGATGTGCATCCATGTGTTTTGCAACACCTGCTTTTCAAGTCGGAATGGTGTTAATGCTGGGTTTCTCTGGAGGTGAATCAGCTGCCTCGGGTACAATGGGAGGGTTAATTTGTAATCTGGTTCTGCTGAGCACTGAGCACAGATAAGCTTGGGAGTTCAGAGGTGTGTGAAGATCCCTTTCAGCCAAACCAACAAACTTACTGAGGGCTTTCCACTCCTAATATTTGAAGGATATCTGTTTTTTCATAAACACTAAACTCAACTTTTTAATAAGCAGGCTACAATAGTGTCTAAAACTGGCAGCCAAAAATCTGAATTCTTGTCTGAATCAATCTGGATGCAAAGTCTGCCATATTTGTGACATACAGCAGTGATTCCCTGATGGAACATCAGAGTTTGACTTTAAGCAGGATCCAAGAGAAGCCTGTCCCTACTATCTTCACTGTTGCTGTGCTTGTGTGTGTTAAAATCATCTCTAATAACATGGACACAAACTGGTTCTCCAAGCTTCATCCAAAAACATTCAGTTATTTCTAAGAACAAGGCAAGAGAAAGAAATAGTTTTGCAGATTTTACAATATCGTTGCCCTTGTCTGGAATGTTCCCGTGATCCCAGACTTCATAGCAGGGACTGAAGTTTGACCCTTGCGAAGGATGTGCATTTTTCTGTCCATCTAAAAGGCCGCCTAAAGCTGGTTATTAGATCATAAACAGTTTATTCACCAAGCACCAGTCTCCACTGGTCCTCCAGCTTTATTGTGAAATGCTTGAGGAGATCTAGATAAGGAGCAAACCTTCCCACTAACCCTTGTTTACGCTGAGGCTGTAGATGAAGGAGCCCTTGGGAAAGTCATACCCAGCCCAGGGCTGGCCCTGTTATAACACTGCAAGGACTCAGCTCCTCCTGTGCCCTGCGGTTACAGCGCTGTGTGTTCACTCGCACCTCGAAACCCTCACAATCTGTAAGTTCTCACTAAGCCCAGCCTACCAGATGTATTTGCAGTAAGCTCTTCTATACTGTTAGCGGGTGTATTCCCACAATAGGCTCAGTGGAGTGTCACTAACATGATTGTCCATGCCAGTGGCTGCTCTCTTGCAGCCCACATGACTTTGTTATCAAAAGGGAAGGATTTATGTAATGTACATAACTAACCAGCCGCTATAAATTCATGTCTTGCTGTTCTAGTCGTTCTCACCTCCCCGTTTTCAGAATTCAAGGTATCTCACTGAGCAAATGAGTGACTGGGAATTTGAGAAACAGTAGAGAATATATGCTTAATTTGATGCTAAATTACACTGATATAAAGGTTTTTATATTAAAGAGCCTTGGGCTAAATTCTCAATGTTAATTAGGCATGGCTGTATTAGACTCTGTATTTCTACACGATGAAGTTTTTGTCTTTCATGTCAGAACAAAAAGATCTCCGTCCTTCTGTCTCAGATCTGAATCCTCTGGCATAGCTTGTAAATGATAATATCTGGTGTGAATTCAGCTAGATTGATAGCAGCAGCAAACATCTCCTTTTTGCTCTTTAAGTAGTACATCGCCACCTGAGCAAGCCTCAGGTGGTTTTCTTGAAGCGCTCCTTGTCTCAGGGGGTGATCTCAGGAGGCCTCCTAGCTGTGTTGGAAATGGTATAGACAGAGATGTTGCCTTAAGTACTCTGGACTTTGAATTATTTAACTATTGTGGAAGGAAGCGGGGGCTGGGGGAAGCACGGCAAAGGAAGGGAGAGATTATTTCTCCCCTTTGTAAAACTGTATTGGGTTCAACGTCATACTATGAAATATCCAGTGCAGAACTCAAGAACTGCTCCAGTGGATCTTCACTGACTTATCCAATTGCATGGAACATGGGGATACTTAACCCAAATCTGTCGGTTTTAATTATTTTCCTCTGGACAGATAAAAGCTTTCTATAGGTTCCTGTAGAATATTTGCTCTTTCAAGCGTTCTTCTGCGCTTTGATACTAAACGATTAAAGCATGCTAAAGAAAAAAACAGCCCCAACCTTTAGCTCCCTGTTCTTGGGCCCCCTGACTGCAGCTTTGATTGTTGACCTAAATTCCCCTTTCATAACTGAGTCCTGTCACCTCTGGTTGGAGTCTCCCAGCGAAACAGGCACGGCCAACTTTCAGAAGTGCAGGGCACTGTTTTCCGTTCCGCCTCGTGCAGCTCTGATGGCTCCCCAGCACCTGATGTGTTCAAAGTCAAACTGACCTCCCTCTTCCCCTTCCCCCACCTCGCCCTCCTGGAAATGAAACCATAACAAGGGGTTTTTTTTAAGTGTTACTTTTGCCCTCTCCCTCCCCCCACTTCCCATTGCTCAGCAAAGCGAGGAAACTTTTCCTGCACGAAGAATGAAATTCTTAGTTCGTTCTATGGCTGGGTTGGTTGGTGCAAAGATTGCTGTTACCCAGACATAAGAAATGGCACTGAAGTGAGGGAGGGAGGCCCTGGAGTATGTTATTTATAACATTACAGTGGGTTACAGCAGCTTGCATGGGCTACTCCAGCCTCTCTTCTGTCCAACCCAGCCCACAGAGGGCTACCTCTGGCTCCAGCAGCCTCCAGCTGTGAGTTCCTGTTCCTCTGCTCCCATCCCAGTTACAGCAATGCCTCCTGTCCTCACCCAGGACTGTCTCCCACAAGTTCAGCAGCTGACATTCCGTGCTGTGTTCATGCTGCCGAACCCTGCCCAGTGCTCAGGGCCCACGTGAGGATGTGGCTCTATTTCAGTCCCCAGAAAAGTCCTGAAAACAAAGTAGGTCATAAATGCTGGCATTGGTTAGGGGGTCCTGGAAGAGCTCAGATGGACAGTGATGGTGGAGCTGTTGTGGGTCAATAACCAGAGAACTGAGATTTTGCATGTAAAGGAAAAGAGGGAGACTGCATTACTGTATTTCTCATTTTCCATGTTTGTCTTTTGGCTTTGGGCAGCTGCAGTTGAATTTTCCAGCTTTCCCCACTCTTTTGATGCCTAGGAATTTACTTTTCCTATAAGGGACAAACATCATGGGACTGGAAGAAGCCTCGTGGGCCATTGAAGTCTGTCTCTGGCCAAGCATCAAGGAATGTGGCATCTTCTTCTGTTCATGCATTTCTCCAGAGTCCCCTGAGAAGTGACTCACTCCTTTGTGGGAAAGGGAAGCTACCAGTGCCTCTTGCTGGAAAGCTGAATTAGCACCTCTTGTTTTTTTGTTTTTTTGTTTTTTTTTTTTAATTAAATATAAAATTCCGTTTCAATCCCTTGGGATTCAGGAACAAGAGCTTTACAAGGAAAAAACCATTCAGACTAAGGAGTAAGAAGGGCTGTCAGTGTTCTCCTCAGCTGGAGCTCCATCCCTTTCTAGCAACTCAGGGCAAGCAGAAGTGAAGAAAACCGTTTGCTGCTGTATGAAACTTGTACATATTTTTTTAATCTAAGTGCTGTGGGGAAAACAAACATCAGTTTTATTTCACACCATTTCTTGGCTCAGGAACTTCAGGCACATTCGCCAAATTGTGGTTTTACAGTCATTGGCTTGAGTCTCATTTACCATGAGGCCTCTTTGGTTGGTAAAGAGATATTAAGTAGCTAAAAATGTCCTTTACCACATTATTGTAAAGAATTCTCAGTGTAAATGAGAATCTAAACTCTGTATATTTTTCATGTAAATGTTCGTTGTGGTCACAGCTGACTTGAAATTTGGAGTGTCAACCATTATGTGGCGTGATTTTGCTCAAAACCAGCCTCGTTTGGGGTAAAAGAGGCCTCTTCTTGCTTAAAATGGTCTTAATTATGTCTGAGAAATAACTCATGGCTATGGAACCTTTTACTAAATTGAAATAAATTGTGAAAACATCAAATTATTCAGTTTTCAGAAGTGCTGGCAATTATTTCACATGTCCCTCTTCCAATGGCTTTGCCCTTATTAGTTGTCATAGAAGAAGTAATAAATTCTTTCATTATGACATCCAGTGTCCCAGCTGAAATTAGTTTCATTGTGCTGGGGACAAAACGGAAAAGTGGCACTCCCTTAGCCGGAGGATCCTCCATCCGAAGCCAAAAGTAAAGGATTGGGAAAATAGGTGAAGCATTCAAGCAAAAGAGGGCCATAAAGAACTGGTACAACTTGCAAGGGAGTTGGGTTTCTTATCCCAGCACAAGGGACTGTGGGTTTCTTGTCCCTTTTTTAAAATTTTTTCCTTTCTCTTAAGAATAAAACAACTCTTGCTGTTGAAAGGCTCATGCTCAATCCATCTTTTCATCAAGAGTTGGATGTCTGCAATAGTAAAAGTTTGAGAAAAGAATACTGTACGTGGCATAAGGATTCAGTAATGACCTTTGCCCTAAACTAGAAAATGCAAGGAACTGGAATAGTAGAGTGTTTTAGTTGAGCAGCTTTCATACTGGTGTGTTCGGTGGTGTCCCTATTGTCACTGGATTTTTTCTTTTTCTGCCCTCCTTTGGCTCCCTGTAAATCTTGAATCGATGGCAGCTGTTTGAGCCCAACTCAAGACACATTGCATCACATCAGGGTTTAAAGGCTCAAAGGCAAGGGAGGGTTGCTACTATTCTGTAGTATTCCTCCAGCAGCTCCTCATGCTCAGCCGAGGTCAATCACCAGCATCATGCAGCACTTCAGAGAGAGGAAGATGTTCTTTAAGTGCTGTCTGGGAAACTGGATTTCCCTCCCACAATAATTTATTAGTTCTTTGGGGGAATATTTCTAGCTCCGGTCAGTGTAAAGGGCAAAAATTCTTGGCCCTTATAGACTGTGTGGTGGACTTTACTGGAACTGGAGACCTATTCCAGGACTTCCAGCTGTCCATCCAACTGTGGGGATCTTGGATGCCTGAAGAAACAAGTGGAGCAGCTTCTGTGTGTGCAGTTGCTTTGTGATCCACAAACCTGGAGGATTTGGTCACTGGATGGCAAAGGAGACCGGAGGTGGTGGGGCTTGTGGCAGGGATGAGTTGTCGTTCTGTGCCTCAGTCAAAGGGAGTCCCTGGGGTTCCCCTGGCCGTGTTGAAGACATGCAGATTCTCAGAGGGATTCGCTGGGACAAGCCCATTTCTGCATCACTTTTTCTTCTCTCACCATGTTGGCATTTCTTGGCAGGCAAAAACTCTCTTACAAAATGCCTGATCATCTCTAATGGTCTTATTACAATAAGCTGAGATTTTTATGACTTATTTGGGAGAGGGACTTGTCTTGCCAGCTGCCTTCTTATTCATTGCAGCAATATCCACCCACTATTGTTGGACAATACCTTCATTTGAAATTCATAAAAATACAGACTTTTATAGGCTCTCATCCATCTGAAAATGAATGCTTTGTAAAAGTATTTATTCCATAAAGAAAAAACTTAAAAACGCTTTAAAAACAGACTCCAGAAGGTTATTGGTAGCTTTGGCTCTCATATCACATGGTAAATACCCATCTCAGCAAATGTCATTTTTTTTTAGCACATTTGTTTTTTCCTTGCCTGGTTCTCCTCCTCTCCTTTCTCGTGATCAGAAGTAGCAGTATAAACCAGAAGCTGGTCTTGAAAAGGTTTTGAACTGAGTGCGCCCTACAGATGAATAAACACATTACCTTCCGAACCCTGGGATCTCTCTTCCAAAGGAAACAGGAAAAGGGGGAGCTCAGAGTCCCTAGCAAAATATCAGCGTGCAGAAAAAAGGCCCGTTTAAATGTTTTTAACTTTCCCATCAGGAGATTTTTTTTTACAGGGGGAGGAGATGGAGAGGGGCAGGGTGTGAGGAGAAGGGGGGAAGGTGGGTGCTGGGAGAGGGGAGGAAAAATACAGTGAATGCTCCTGTAACCTTTGCTCTGTTGATACTAGACAAGACTGCACTGTTAATGAGTGATTGTTAACAGATGGCTCTTGAGCAACTTAGTCAGAAGCAGAAGATGTTATTTGGTTGTAGTGAGGGGAGGGTGAGGGTGCAGGGGTGAGGTAAGGGGATATTTAGTCTTTTCACGAGGACTGAACTGTCAGAGATTTATGATTTTCCTTTAGGCTTTTGGAAGTGGAGGCTCTGGGGAAGGATTGTTTTCTATGTGCTGATAGTAGAAAGGCCATTTGGTGCTGAAAGCTCCAATGATTTTGTTTTTGGTTGAGGGGTGTCCCTGCAGCCCTTGGCCTTTGAGAATTGAAGGATGGAAATGTCTGTCTATAACTCTCTGAGCCTTGTGTCTCGAAGTGAGGAGGAGTGGGCTCTGTCCACTGCTTGGAGCTGTCTGAGAGCTGGTTGAGAGAGCTCCAAGTATGGATCCACACGTTGGCTGGGAGAGAAATCATTCCACGGTGCAGTGAGTTGTTAGGAAGTGTGGCTGTGAGGGGGCAGGAATCTTTCTGAATGTCCGTTTTCTGTGGATGTCCATCTGTGTGTATTTCCTGTCCTTTTCCAGTGTGGGGTATAACAGTGTATGCCATGTGCTTATTGGTTTTTGTTGGGTACGACTTTGCAGGCAGCCTGAACACGTCCCGTTCACTCTCTGTAGGATTTGTGTGCTTGAACTTATGAAGATGACTGCAGCTGCTCAGTGTTTCCCAAAGTGCGCAGAATTTAGATTTTGTCTTTATTTTCCTTCTGGACCTTATTAGATACAGGGGTATAAGGGATCAGTGACATCAACAGGGATTGGTTCTCACGACTGCTTTTGTTTTCAACCACTGAGGAGTGGCTTGAGGGAAGGGAAGAACCAGATGCACAGTCCAACATCTTTCTGATAGGAATTTGCAGAAAAGTTCTGGGCTTTGGTCAGGAAAGGGGAATCCCATTTGTAAACGCCACTGGCAAATCCTTACCTTTAATAGGAAATCGTGACATGACCTCCCACAATGGTGCACTAGATGATTTAAAGTCTTCTTTGTGCACTAACTGTCTAGCAGATGTAGGTGAGTGTGTGTATATACATTTAGAGAGATATATTTACACAATTTAAAGAGTAATGCCTTCATTCTGTCATCCTTATTTATTCATATTTCTCTTTTGGGGGCACATAGGACTGTATGACAAATGTTCTTACACCTCCCGTGACCGAGGCTGGGTCCTGGGGATTAACACCGTCAGTGACCAGGGGAACAGAGACCCCCGCTATTTCTTCTCGCTCAAGACGGACCGTGCTCGCAAAGTCACCACCATTGCAGCACATCGCAGCTACCTCCCCAACCAGTGGGTGCACCTGGCTGCCACCTACGACGGGCGCCTGATGAGACTCTATGTGAACGGTGCCCAGGTGGCCACAAGCGGAGAGCAAGTGGGAAGCATCTTCAGTCTGCTGACCTTGAAGTGCAAGGTGCTCATGCTGGGAGGAAATGCCCTGAACCAGAACTATCGGGGTTACGTGGAGCACTTCAGCCTCTGGAGGACAGCCCGGTCTCAAAAGGAGATCTTGTTGGACATGGAGCAGGCGATTCACAGGCAAGACACGCCCCTACCTCAGCTCGTTCTTCAAGACAGTTTACTGAATGTGAAAAGCACCTGGTCTCCCATGAAGGATGGCAGCAGCCCTCAGACCAAGTTCAGCTACCACCACGGCTATTTGCTGGACACCAGCCTGGACCCTCCTCTCTGCGGACAGACAGTGTGTGACAACACGGACGTCATCGCCAGCTACAACAAACTGCCCAGGTTCCGCCGCAACAAAACCGTGCGCTACCGTGTGGTGAACCTGTACGACGACAAACATCAGAACCCCACCGTCAGCCAGCAGCAGATCGAGTTCCAGCACCAGCACCTGAACGAGGCTTTCAGCCGCTACAACATCACCTGGGAGCTGGAGGTGCTGGAGGTGAAGAACTCTTCCCTTCGCCACCGGCTCATCCTGGCCAACTGCGACATCAGCAAGATTGGGGATGAGAACTGTGACCCCGAGTGCAACCACACCCTGACGGGGTACGACGGCGGAGACTGCCGGCACGTCCGCCACACCTTCTTCAACAAGAAGAAGCAGAACGGAGTGTGTGACATGGATTGTAATTACGAGAGGTACAACTTCGATGGGGGGGAGTGCTGCAACCCAGAGATAACCGAAGTCACCAAGACCTGCTTTGACCCATATTCTCCTTACAGGTAGGCAATTTCTTTTTATGATCATATTGATGAATATCTGTCTAGGTATCGATCATCCTGCTGGCTGTTGAGCCCTTTTGTTGTTGCTATTATGGGCTTTGGAGTTCAATGAATTTATTTATTTCTCAGTATTTGGCTCACATTGCAGTTCTCCGAATGCAATCTCAGTAACGGTCTCAGCAGTGTCTTACCCCTGAACTGGTATTCTCCAGCCAGGCTAAAGAAAATCTGTGCTAAAGACTGAAGCAGCCAATTTTGAGAGACCCATTAGTTGTTGGCTATGAGCAGCATATTGTAACAGCACACAGTTTATTTTAACTACAGACTCTGAGGAGTGGGGATTGGATGTCATAGAAAGCTCATGTGTATTTGGAGAGGGAAAAGGCCCTCGGGCATGAAACAGAACATGAATACTCTTAGGTAGACTTTAATTCTGTAGCACTTCTTTGAAGGTAGGCAGGTAATTCCATACTCTTACTGCTGTGTACAGCTTTCTGCAGGCACTGCTGGGGAGGGGCAGCTGAGTCTGGGTGTTGTGAGGAGGGAGGTGGGTACTGGGTTCCTGTTGCACTGGGTGGGTAATGAAACTCTTCTGTGCCCCTTTCCACATATAAATGAAAACAGGGGTAATGCTACTTCACTGCAAGGCAACTTTCTGTGGGTGGATGCGAGCTCATAAAATGCTCAGCTCCTCAGCTAAGGCTTGCTTGGGCTGCCGTTTGAGGCATCCTTGAATAACTCGCATCAGGTGGGTACCACGTACCTACAATTACTCCGAATTCAGGCAAATTAAACATAGTTTAAGTCATAAAGTGTTTCTTGTGAATGAGTTAGAAATAAAAGCACCAGAAAAGACAAAGGTTAAAGCTGAAATTCTGTTGTCTGCATTCCATGTTACAGCTTTTTTAGGAATTCATGGAGCCACAGAGGGGAAGCTCCTCAATGGTCAGAACAACCAACACTAAAGTTCAGGTTAAGAAGGAAAGTATGAGCTCTTCAGGAGTCCCTTCCATTGCAGCAACTCAGGCTATATTTATAGCATCCTTAATAGAGAGAAGTTTTTAAACAACATTATCAGCTCTACTGGAGCTTTAAATACACATAATTAAGTTGGAAAGAAAAGCCAATTTTTTTTTACTTCAGTGAGGTTGTTTAAAAAATCCTTCCAGCTCAGTTTGACTTCAGCCAGTTACCAGTGAACAAAGCTCAAATGAGGAAATACTTTAAATATTAATTCTTGACAACATTGGAAGAAAAAATACCAATTTTTAATAATGTTCAAGTGGAGAGGAACTCAACTAAGCAAATAGCATCAAAGGCATAATGCAAATTGGATTGTTTTAACACTGTAGTTCTGAGAACTCGAGGTGTTAGTTATAGCAACTACTACAATTTTTAGGAAAAAATACATTATTTTTAATCTGATAGTACCCTTTTATCACTTGTTCTGTGACCAGCATAATTCCCATATTAAATAAACAAGAAAAACCTTGTAAATTATAGTTCACTGTTTTAAGGCTGTGTCTTAATGTTATTCTGAGGTACAGAAACGTTTCTATTTCGAATGAAGCCTTTTTGCTGCACAGACTGTGCTTGCACAAACCCAAGCAAGACGTTGAGTAGCAAAATTTGAAGTTACTTTAGCACCATGTAGTTGCTTTTCATGCACAGTTTTATGTTCCTTTTGGAGACAACCGCCTGGCTGAGCTTGTCTGGAAGATTTACATCTCATGGCCTTGAGCTCACAGATCTTCTACAGGTTCATTTCGACTTGAGGAAAACCTCCTCTTGACCTGAAATAGTGAGGGAGGCCTGAAGATCCTCTTTGATAGCCTAGAAATTCCATCTCTCTGGAGCCTTTATTTGGTGGCTGATGTGCTTTGGCTGAGCTCAAACTCACCGCTATGATGGGTGTTTGTACTCAGCAAGGCAAAATAGAGCAGTTAGGTCTGTGGACTTATCACTGGAGTTTGTAAGCCTGACTTACACTGCTTTGGGTATTTAGGTTAACAAATCACAGGTTTAGGGCAGTGATTTAGGCAGCAAAGCCCTTACTGACTACAAGGGTGAAGATTCAAACCCTGTGTTTGACTTTGGTATTGCTGTCAGCATCATTCCCTGAGAGGGAGATTTCCATGTCAGTTAGTGACTATGTCAAAATCTGGCTGGCACCATCTGGGCCCATTTTGCATCCCCAGCCCCTGTTGTCATTGCTTTCTCTGGCCAAGAGTCCTCGGTCCCCTCTAGGGCAGGCCTCCCACCACAGCAGTGAAGACACTGCAGCCATGGAGAGCTCACATCTCATGTCAGGTATTTCCTCTGCCAAATTCAGTCCAAAAATAGCAGAAGAAAGGGAAAAGATCCTTCAATCTGGTGAGGACAGGGAGGGAAGAAAGAAAGACGAAATGGTACCAATAAAAAGTTTCCTGAACTTTTTTTTATAAAGACTTTTCAGAGTCTTCCTCGGTACTGGGCTTTGTTCCTTCCACACCCTCAGTGTCAGCAGTTGCAGACAGCTGTTCACCAAGCAGAGCTTGTTCGTTAAATACTTCTGTCCTCTGGAACCAACCAAAAAGTGCTAATGCTTGATTGATGCTGTAATAAACAGGAACCCTCCGTGGTGCCTCTTTATCCCCCAAAGATGATGTATCTGTTCCCAGCCACTTTCCTTCTTCCGATTGTGAGTCCCAGTCCATGAAGCTCCATCCTGGGACAGAGCTGCCCTGAGCCTTGATACGAAAAACACTTTGGGTGCTTTGTGACTAAGTGATACCACTGGAACAATTCCAAGACACCTCTGATCTGTGTTACAATTTTCTTGTGATCCTTTTGGGCACCTTGGACAAAGGGCTCAGGTACTTTGATGGTGTCATTCAGTCGCTGTCGTGGTGCAACCGTAGTGGCTTCAGAGCTGATCCCAGCAGCACCGCTGGTTGGTTTCTCTTCTGTTCCCTGCCTGTCTTTGTGGCGCCTCTCCAAAAACATTTAACTCCGAAAAGCTCATGTTCTGTGCCATAGTGAGGCGGCAGAGATTTAAGGGCATTTAAGTTTGTCAGAGGGACAGCACTGAGAATGAGGACTCTGCTCTCAGAGCTGCTCAGCAGAAGAGCCGTAAACATTGTGGTACCAACTAGATCATCTCTCCTCTTTTTTAATAGCCTGCAGGGAAAAAACAAAGGACTGGTTATCATTAGCCGCACAGCAGGCTTTATCCAAGAATATCTGCCTCACTTCTTTTTATTAATTTCATGAGAGTGGGACAAAATGTATTTTGTCCCAGCAGAAGGTTTACAAATATATTTCTGCTTTTTTGCAATTCCGGGAAATTAGAACATGCTAAGATCATACAGTCTGGCCCAATACAAAGGGAAGGAGCAAGAATAAACACCCTTGCCAGAAAGACTCATTCTTTGTGTTATTTGGTATATTGCTGGTTACAAAACAGGGAAGACTTTGAGCTCATGACACCTACCATGGCTGCTTTTCAAAGAACTTGAAAGAAGCAGCAAGGGACCATAGGAAATCATGCTCGGTAAATGCCATTTGATGTGGTGAGTTCTTGCACCATCCTATGGTTAACTGAGACGTTCCTTTTATGTAATATTGGGCTTGCACATCAGGCTTCACCACAGGATTTCATGGACAGATAAGGAAGCATTCCCCTCGGTGCCTTCTTAGGAAAACGCTGATGAAATTCCTGAAGCAGTAAAAGTACTGGAGTCTCTTCAAACTCCCTCGATCCATATGGCCTCCCAAATACTTGCTGGAAATCCCCCCAGAATAGCTGACCTGGGGATAGACTTTCTCAACATCCACATGTGTGCCCCAAAAGCTGCCACAGCCCTTAATTTCTGCTTAAATGAGGGGCAGGATGAGCTGTACGAACTCTGGTCTTTTCGCAGCAAACTCAGGTTGGCACCAAACCAAGGAGTCACAGAATCAGAGAATGAATTGGGTTGGAAGGAACATTAAAGATCATCCAGTTCCAACCCTCTCTGAGAGCTGGAGCCCAGTGCCCTGCTGATCCCACCCTCCTGTGTGTCCTTTTCCAGCCCTTGTACTGCACAGTTCAGCTCTGTTCATATCATGTCACATTGGCTCGCTCAGGGTTAAGGGCACTGGCACATTCCAGGCATACGTAAATTAGACTCAAAATACATGTCTGACACATTTGTAGGAATTTCCATAGTGGTTTTGAGCAACAGTGGGTGTGACAGAGCTGTGTATGGACACACTGGGCTGTGGCTTGTGGACCAAAGCAGTACCATCAGAAGGAGGAGGTGGTGGCTAATGCATAGCCCAGGGCAGCCTCAGGCAGGTGATTGAGCTGCACTTTAGGGCTCTTCCATGGAGTATCAGATCAACTTCGTTTCCTTCTCTTCTGCTGGAAATCTCTTCATGAGGCATACATGAAAAATGTGGTCAGCTTACTCTGGAGGAGGGAGGCACACTGAATGCCCTTTTCCAGGACCTAGAGTTGTAAGAAACACTCCTTGATTCCCAATAAAGGACTAATTTCCACTTAATCCTAAACACTAAAAAGAACAGAAGAAATTCATCAAAGCTCTTCAGTTCCGGGAGCTTGAGAACTTAATCCCCTGCCTCGAAGAGACCATTGTGCAGCTCTTGACATCAAGGATTCCCACATTCACACAGGTATCAGACAGACATATAGCAAATACCTGAGGTTTTGTCTAGGGATTCAGTGTTAAATGTCCAGTTCTTTAATTAGCAGCTCCACGGCTGTTTAGAAGGCGAAGAGTAACACTGTCGAGGGCGGAGCTGCTGTATCTTGGTAGTTGTCACCCAAAAGCCGAGTCCCAACAGGAAATCCTCTGTTCTCTCTGTTTATTCTGTCCTCTGTTCCAGATGTCAGGGATGTTAATCAGCTGGGAGGAGTTGCATCTGTTCCCATGCTAGCAACTGACATTTATAAGTCTAGTATTGAATTCTGATACAGACAGGACTTCAGTGCTAAAGAAACTATTTCTATACGACTGCACACCCTAGAAACAGTAGGAGCTTGCTCGATTTAGCTTGACCCACAGTCAACTTTTCCAACAGCTTTTTTCAAGAAACATTTTTTCCCCAAGACTCATAGAACTCATGGTTTCTTTCATGGATGTTATCCATTAAGGAAAAAGATCACTGTCTGGTCAAACTGCAGGATGCTTGGGATGAAGGGGGCCTATAAAATCTGTGGAGTAAACTAACAGAGATCATTAAGAATCCTTGTGGGAGACAACAGATTAAAGTATTATTATGCCCCCAGCGCTGATGCAGACCCGTTTGTCTCTGAAACCTCACGTGGAAGATTTGCAAGAGCAGAGTCTGCAGATTTGACAGGGATCGAATTTGCCCCTTGCTGCTGGGTAGCACCACATCCTCTAGGACCAGCTGCCCCATGGATGCTTTCCAGCAACACCTTACCAGCCTCTGGTCAAGCAAAGGAGGTGGAGTTCATCCTGTCTCACAGCCTGCAGTGCGGCCATGTGCATGAGCTGGTTTGTTCTCTTTGCTGATCAGTTCAAATGGTACCTGTCTCACACAGACCCATGGTTTGATCATGTCCAGCAGGTCTCTTTCAAGTGCTGTGGGGCCTTGCATTAATCCCCCTGGTATTCTCCCATAGCCATTTGAGTACAACCTCTCTTCAGCTGCGGTTGTGGGGTGACCTTTGTGTTTTTAATTAACGGTGGCTGAACCTCCTGTGTAAATTCAGGAGGATGCACCTTTCACGCTGAAAAAGGTGCCCAGTACAGTTCTGTGGCAAGCTTAGCTAGCTGCAAAGCTTACATTTGCAATTCCATTCTATCCCTCAGACTTCTTTTCTGATAGGGACTTAGGTGCAATTCTTGCAAGCAAGAGCTGCTCCTTGGGGAAACACAGAGCAGCAGCAGCACCTCCAGCATGTTCCATTTACAGCACCCATGAACAGGGTGCATTGACTTTGCCTCTCTCGTGGATTGCTGGACTTGGGCAAACAGAACTCCAGTTGGGCTGTTTTTGCGGGGGGCTGGGGAAACTGAGTGGATGTCTTGGTTTATCTTCCTTTAACTGAAGCGAATTAATTATCCCTCGAACACCCCAGGATCAGGACAGTGTGGAGCTGTCCCATCACTTTTGTACCTGCCCACCACTAAGACACGCTTGTGCAGAGTGACTGCTGATCAATTTCACACTGCATGTGATGTCTTCTCCATTAGATGCACATCAAGACACCCACTGGAATCATCATATACTCCCAAAACTTTGTTTGTGGGTGATTTGAGAAGGATAGAGGGGCTACAGAGAGATGCTGATCATAATTTCTGTAGAGCTCTGAGGAGATGCAATGACGCAGAGCCTCAAACTGACCTGTCAGGGCTACTGAGACATGCAGGAACCACTTCAATGTTTGCAACGTGTTCCTAAAAGCTGCGCTGTAAAGAAGTGTGATGCTGATAGCCACAGCCATGTTTCCTCCCTTAGAGCCAAATTCACTGAGAAGTAGGATGGGTCTATCCCCACCCCACAACACGGCAGAGTGTTTGGACCGGGAATACAAACCCCTGCTGTCAGAAGTGATTCCGTGATGGCTCCATCGCAGCCCTGGCTGGCGCAGAGTTCCAGGACCCACATGCTGTGGAGGAAGATTAGGAGCACGTGCTCTGCTGGGGTCAATGAAATCCTGCCCTTCTGTTTGGTTCCGAGTAGATTTGCAATTTTGAAGTTTCTCAGGGTAACTCAACTGAGACTACCTAGTTTGCATGTAATTTCAGCACTCCAAATTACCATAAATTTGCAAGAAGTTGTTTTCAGGTTCATTAATAATGGATGGGTGGCTATACCATCAGAGCGCTTGCTCTCAGCTTCCAAAAGGATCAGGATGAGCTGCGCTGAGGAAACTTCTTGGAGTACTTAAATGCTTGGGGTATGAAACTCTAATAAACCTCCAAAAAGCCAGGAAATTTGGAGTGAAGGCTGAAACTCCATACCTAGTGCACCCTACTGGGTCTTTGTATTTCAGAACACGTTACGTTTGTTCGCTGAAATATCTCCAGTATGGAACTCTTTAGGGTGGAGTTTCACCTTTAACTCTAAATTTCCTGGCATGTGTGAGTTTGAAGTACACGCTTAACTTTTCCCCAGTGCTGTTTTTCATTTTTAATTTCCTTTCTCTTTTAAAGAAAGGACCCTGCTAGAAGGACCCCTACTAAAATGGGACCCCACTGAAACCAAAATTAGAGGGTTTGGCCTAATTTGATCTTTCTGAGATTCTTCAGGAGAACCAGCTTCAGCAATTTTTTTTTCTACCGTTGTTTTAAAGACTCTTGTGGCCAATCCACCCCAGTGAAATAGATCAATAAAATCCACACCCTGCAGACCAATTATTTTAGAAGGTACCCAGATGTTTTAGTAGTATATAAGAAACCTTGGAAACACCGAACATCTCCTCTAAATTGCAGTTAAAGGTCTGGCCATGGCCATTGATAGGGGTGAGCTGCTTGTTGTGAAATGCACTATTTCCATTAATTCAGTCATTGCAGAAGCAGCCCATGTTTGCTGTTGACACTTGGTGGGTTACATCAGTGATGGTAAAAGAGTGGAAACAGCAGTGGTTTGGAATGAGAGCAGTGGCAATTACCTGCAATGCTTTTAAAAATAATTTTGGCCCTAGATGTTGAAAAGATGTGTCATCGCTGATTTGTGTGAGGGCAGCTTCAGCAGGCTTGAGTTACAAGGCGTCGGAGAATAAAATTCTTTCTGCTGTCTCAAAATGCATCTTTGGAGCTACATTGCCAGTAGATACTACAGAATAAATTTGCTTCTCGTGCTATAACCTTGTTGTGTCAATAAATTGAGGACTTCAGTGAGAAGCTGTGGCAGTCAGTTTTCCCAGCTCAAGAATCTCTTGGTTGTTCAGATCACTCCCATCAGCTTTGTAAGGAGAATTTATCTTAGCGAGATGTCTACAGGGAAATTGGAAAAGTGCTGAAGTTATGTGGCATTGGGCTTGTGAGTTCCTTCTGCCCAGGCCAGGTGTGCTGGGAGTGTGGAGAGCCCCAGCCTGGCTCCCCTTCCCTTCCTTTCCCTACTCATCCTCGTGATGGCTGTGGCATTGTACATTTTGCATGGGTAACCCTGAAACTCAGCAGTTCTTGAGGATTTTCAAGGACTTTAGTTCATGCAAATGAAAATTCAAGTTGAAACCCGGGGACGATTCCTGCCACAGGGAGTCAGGTCCTTTGTCACCCACCGGCCGCTCCACGCTGGGACTGGTACCCTGCAGCACCAGAGAGGAGGAGCAATTCCCTCTATCCTTTGCTAAGCTGAGTATTTCTCATTCCAACACATAAAAGCACTTTGTCACTTCACCAGGAGAGGAGATTCCTCTCCTTTCACCCTCTCCAGTATGGCCCCATCAACATCCTTGTGTTGTATTTCCAGCCTCGACTTTGTAATACAGATCACAGCTGGTTGGTTTGAATTTCCCCTGAGTTACCCAGGATGCTGCTGAAAGCACAGGAAGAGCAGAAATGCTTTAATCAGTTAAATCAATCAAACAAAAAAAAAAAGTAGACTAGACCTTAAAATTTACCCTGCGACCTTTGCTACTCACTGCGATGACATCTTTGTCCTATTTCTTTAAATGCGGGATTTTATTGGGACTTGGCAGAAGGGTGAAGCGAGGAAGACACGGGAGGGGGTTTGCTGAGTTAAAAAAGGAAAAAGAAAATGTCAGTGAGAAAATGGAAATACCCTGATGTTCTCCAGCCTAGTGCTGGAGCCAGCCTCTCTCTCCCTCTTGCAGGGAAGGGGCTCCTTTTCCATTAGCTTTCCATGGCCATATTTAATCGGTTTGCTCTGACACGGAGCCAAGAAAGGGCTTTGCTGTGTGATGCTGGGTCCTGTGTGTGTTCAGGCATCCACAGCTGCTCCCTAGCAAGGGCTGGCTTTTGACTACTGAGGTATTTTTTTATAGCCACAGAGGGCAACTATTAATAGATGAGATTTACCAAAACACAGAGCTACGCAGCGTGCTGTGCAGGGGAAGAGGGGAAACCTGTGGGATTTATGTCAGGAAAATTCCATGTTGAAATTATGCTGGAAGACGCAGTAAAAATTAATATGCCAAGAAGGGGATTTAATCTGTTACTTGGGCCATGCCAGGATTTCTCCTCCGTTAAGGATCTGCCCCATCACATGAAACACGTTGCTGAATTATTTCTTCAGCATTAAACAGCACAAAGTGTACGAAGGATGAAGATAAGACACATAGACACGAAATACCAGCTTTTCTGAGATGTGATTAAATTCCAAAAGGAAGTGGAGGCATTCCTGACCCTGAAGACATTTCATTTTGATCAGTTGTGGGATTAGGGTTAAAATGTGAAGAATTCCACCTTGTGTGGATGGAAGGAGCTGATCAGGAGTTTGCCTCTCTGTTTATTGACTCATTTCTAATTTCCATGATACAATGTAATGAGACTGGTGGCCTTGTCAGACTCACAAATTATATTCATGTATCGAAGACGACAGGTTTGGGAGCATTGAGCAGAAAGGAGTGAGGCAATTAAAGTTGCTTTTGAAGTCAGAACTCAGACATTGACTAAACATCATGAAATCCAGACGATATCAATTAATAGACTCATCACTGTAATCATCTGCACATTTTTTGTGCACCTTCCAAAGGCACAATGGGGAGTTATATTCCCGGGCCAAGAAAAGATCCATTGGCTATCGGGAGAGTGTGGGTATCAAAATCCCCTTTACACTTTGAAAAGCTTTACTCTAACTTGCTTTGTGTTTCCTTAATTACTTGATTTGGGTTTCTTAATTGAAAAAGAGACAGGGAGAGATTAACTGGCGACAAATTTCAAGTAAATAGAGAAATGTGCTACGCTCATTTAGAGAATGTGGGTAGACATCAGAAAAGCCAGAGCTTAGTTTGGTTCACGTGAGTGTGAGAGAGAATGGAAATATTTCCAAACTATCTGAACTGCTTAGGTTTGCACAACTGGCTGAGAACAATTACAAAACAACATTTTTCTGTGATCTCCTGTTTTCCACAAGCTTGATGATGCTCTATTCCTGTCCTCAATCCCAGAAAATGGATCTGGAGGCAAACACAGGCATGCCTGAGAAATAGTCATAATTGCATAAACTTATATTATTCAAAACACCTGAATATGTTTGGGCTTGGTATTTCTGGTTAAGGAGTTTTGTTTTGCCTTCATGCTGATTCCTCCCAAAATGTGAGGTGTCACTGCTACTGCAGTGAGAGCTGAGGATGAGCATTGGCTATTTGTAGTTGTTGCTCAGTTCCTTAGGGAACAGTTCCTGCCATCTGTTCACTGCAGGTACAGACATGATTGAGAGAATTAAATCCTAAAGTCTTTATAATTGCTGGGAAAAGGTAGATCCTTGCACTAGGATTTAGAGCACCAAGTTTAGAGCCTGAAAACAGGAATCTAAATTCATTCACAGTTTGCATCAGGCTTCCCCGTCACACTGTGCTCCTCAACAATCATTCAACATTTCCTATTTTTAAGTGCAGAATGTTGTTCCAAATGGATGTTATGCTTTCTGCCTGGACTAAGCTGCATATCCCAAGCTCTTTGAAGTCCACAGAAAGACTGAACTCCCAAAGACCTTGGTCTTTGGCTTGGATCTCCTCATCCAGAGCACAAATGAGATTTGGAGCCTTCCTGAGACGAAGGGCGATAGCTCAGAGGAAAGCTCCTACAGAACAGCGCTGCACTGGAGTGAGCAGGAGAAATGTTCTGGGTAAGGACTGATGGCAACACTTCACAGCATTATGAAAATCGCTTCCCTTTTGCCTCCAGCATTTTTACCATGACTGTGTCAGTGCCAAAACCCAGAACACACTCACTAATTCCTCCAGAATTGATCGGTCATGATAAACTTCCAAACACAGAGTAAAATGCTTCCGTCAGACACATCAGAGTGTTTCTCCCAGTTTGCCTGGAGAAATCTGTGCCGTTTGATTTCCCTCCCTGCATCCAATTTGATTCAGAAAAGTGCTGGAAGTTCCTGGCTCCCTCCTCATACACTCAGAATTCTTCTGACAGATTTACTTTCGGGAGTAGATTTATTCTCATGTTTGTGCTATAAAATGTCCTATTTATAAAGGGTGATTAGACACTGGAATGAGCTGCCCAGGGAGGTGGTGGAGTCACCATGCCTGGAGGTGTTTAAGGAAAGACTGAAGGTGGAATTTAGGGCTGTGGTGTAGTTGGCAAGGTGGTGTTGGGTCATAGGTTGGACTTGATGATCTCAGAAGTCTTTTCCAACTTAATTGACTCTGATTTTGTCTTAATTCCAGCTCAAACCTTTAACTATTCTCATGTTGATCAGACACAAAGTTCTTTTTATATCCTCCTGGGAACAATACCTGAACCATTTCCAGTTTTTGATCTATAAAACCATCATGAGGAGATAGTCCATGAGTGCTTCCAAGATGCCTTCTCTCCCCCAACAACTGAATAAGGCAGGACATCAGCTTTAGCAAAGTCCTTGAGCTGGCACAGAGTTGTAGAAGTGAGGGAATTCGTAACTGTCCCCCTCTGCCTTTGACAGGGAGCTGCGAGACATTTCATGCTAACGAAAGCTTTTATAAGGATGGGTTTGTGTAACACAGGATCTGTGTACGCGGACAAAAATGACAACCTGTAGCTTTTGCTGGATCCTTTGCAGAGTTGGTTTTGCAGCCATCGAGATCTTAAGTGCTCTATAAGTGGTTTGTGACACATCACCAATAAATTACAGAAGCAAACCAGAGCAAAAGCTGATGTGTGGTTGAGATGAGCAAATACAGTGACAGAGAGTGCAAATTTATGGGGAAATTGAACTGCACGGCCTGTCCATAGCAGTCGTGCTCAGGACAAAAGTTGGTCAAGAAATTTGCCATAAAGGAAAATTAGAGTTTTCCCCTCCTGTGCTATCATTTGACAATGGGGAACAGATCTTTGCATTCTCACAGCCCTCTGCAAGAGGTCTGGGTTTGATTCAAGTGGATCCACAGGCTTGTGGTGCCAAAACAGGCAATTTCTGCACTCGTGTCTGAAGGCCAAATATATGGGTATGATTTCCTATAGTTTACAGTTACATGCTGGATCAGAGCTGTGCATTTCATAAGCTGCCAGTCCAATTTAGCAGGGTCTTGGGAAATGTGTCCCCCAGGGAACGCTTACAATCAGCCTTATGTTTCGGGCTGATGGTGCCTGTTCTCTGGTACACACGTGAGCAGATCCACATGTGAGGAAATCCAAACGTCCTTCCATCCAGCTCTTAACCTGGGCACTGGCTGTGTCTGCTGCCCACTGCTGATCTTCCGCTGGCTGCATCCTCCAGTTCAGGAACTGTCCACTCTGGGAAGCACAAACGTACAATGGGGATCTGTGCAGGAGCTGCGGGTCTTGCACAGGTTTAAAAACCAGGAATTCTGAAACTTCTTGAGTGTTTGGAAAAGGCACATTACATCTTTCCTCCTGCCTCTTGTCTCGGGCTCAGCAGAGAGAAATGAGGGGCAGGAATTCGATGTCAAGGAGTTCATTGGGTCTGTGGTGTCTGTTACAGGCACTGTTGGCACATTTTGCTTCCCAACAGTCTCCCTGACAAAGGTATGATCTACTACATCTCTCTCCTGCTCTTTTATTCATTTCTTTCTGTTTTCCTAGAGAGCAAGAGTAGAAATTAAAAAAAAAAAAAAATTGGTTGGCTTTAGGAAATACACTGTCCACAATATTTTCTTTTTGCAACTCTGAACTATTTTCACTGCAGGTGTGTTGTTGTTTCTGCCAGTTCACCTGGCAATTGACTGTGGATTCTGGGAACTTCAAAGCTAAATGTTCTCATGTAAAATTTCTAGTTCAGCGACTGACATTTTCTATTTCCTTGTAATCTCGTCATGGCTGGGAAAGAACAAGATTAACCAACTTTTGTTAACCCTCATAATATTTAGTAGTCCTTTGCATCTGACTATACAATTTTTTTTTCCTTAAAAAGTGTGTTCAAGGCTTCACAGCTGAAGATAAAGATTTATTGTTATGATCCATCAATATTCCCTGAAAAGACTCCCTAGAAACCAAATAGACAGAAATACCATTCCTTTGTTGTGACAGGGAGAAAAAAAATCTCATGAACTTTGAAAATGTGAGGCTTCTGTTGCCAGGACACTTGGTTTCCTTGAACTGAAGTCTCCATCACCTGACTGAGTTCTTTGTGATCTCACTTGGGTGTCTCCTACACTTTCCTGCATAAGATGAGAAAAGAGGAAATTTCGACCAGTCTCATTTGAATCAGATTTTCATTTCTTTCTCAGAAAAGAGGAAGATTGGGATTATCCTAACCATTGATGATCTTCCCACTGCAGCAGGACCAGCTTCATGCACAACCCTGCCAGGAGGTTAAGAAAGGAGATTTGAAAGTCCATGAGTTGTATTAACGAAAACAGAAAAGAAGCGGCATCTCCAAAGCAAAAGGGATGTTTTGCAAGCTGCATATTTGGAGTGGTTATTTTGGCCCATCAGCTCCAGAAGGATCTGCAATAAACATGCTAGGTCCTTTGTGATTTTATGCGATTTTATTTTATTTTTTTGTTGACGTCAGCCTGATTCCAAGTCGCTCTTCATTCCAATCTCAATGTATATCTCCCTTTGTGGCACAGGGTTTATGTGCAGGGAGGATTAGTGTCAAAAAGTGAGATGAAAGGAGCGAAGAATTTGATCTTGATCTTTTTCCACCCTGCACTTTTTGCTGTGTGTTGATTAGGGAAGATGCTGAAGGACCAGCCCCTTAAAGTGCCAGCAGCACCAGCAGGGGCAGTGCCACGTGTCCCCTCCCGCAGGAGCAGTGACTGCACTGCGAGCACCCCATGGCCACGGTGCTCCCCACCCTCACCTGTGTGCTGCTTCCTAAAAATCCCAAATATTCCCACGCAGAAGACCCACCGAGCCCACCCAGGATCCTGACCCATCCCACCCACAAAAGGCTGGTACTGCAAGGGCAGAGGGCGCAGGGAGCTGGAGCCCAGGACAGGGCTGTGTCCATGGGGCAATCCCACGCTTTCCTGGACTCTGCAGAGGGGACACAGAGTGTTTCCCAGTGTTCCAGGAGTGCCAAACCAAAGTCAATCCAACTGTGACTCCCACGGGTCACACCAGCAAGGCAGATGTTTGGGCAGGCTGCAAAGGGGACTTCAAGCCTGACCCAGGATGGAGATGAGGGAGAAAGGCTGGAGTTGAGTGTTAGTATTAGAAATTTTTAGAAACATTTAATATAGTAGTTACTCTGAGTTAGTCTCATAATTGAAGAAAATTCCATCTTAAAGTCACAATTTTCCTCCTGATCTCTAACTTACAGAGGCTCTAACTCTTGCCCCTGTTCAAGGGGGTTATGACAGGCTGCATTCCTGATCTCTGGTGTTTTCATAAAAAACCCAGGTTTGCCCTGGTGACTGGAGCCAGAATATCCCTTACTTGAGCTGTTTTGCAGTGTTGTTGTGCCTGTATCTGTCAGTTGTTCTTGAAAGCTTTGGGATGAGAGGTGGTAAATGCCAAATATTAGAACAGTGACTGCTCCCTCATTGAAAGCAGAGCCTGGTTCTACCAGAATATCTGTTGGTGAAGTTAATGTGCTTCCTTGTCTTCGGGAATGGTGGAATTGAGGGATTCAGAAAGGACCAACTTTTTGTAGGGAGCACTGATGTTCCATCTGTGGAGCACCAGGCCTTCAGGATTTTTTTGGAGATTGTAAAATACAAGCCAAAGATTGTAAAATATGAGTGAAGGCTTGTAAAATATGATTAGTGGCCACCAGCAGAAAACTTCAAGGATCTGCAACACAGGACACCACTTATTTAAAAGAAAGATGATCCGTGTTATCAGAGAATGCAGGCTCAAGGGATAGAGGAGCTAATCCTTGCTGTCAGTTTTCCCATTCAGAAGACAAGGAAAAATATTCTGGCTGCCTATTTCATGACTTCTTCACTCACAGTAAAATTTCTTGAGGGGAGGCCCAGCGCAAGGGGTTTTGTCCTGCTTCAGCATCACTTCAGCGGGTGGACGGGGTTTGGAGCAGTGCAGGGTTGGTGTCAGGGCTTTGACCAGAATGGAATTTCTCTCTCCATGTTTAGGAAGCTTTCTGAGGCCCAGAGGGGAAGCAGCGTGCAAGTGCCAAGCAGTACAACTGATAGTTAACATAAAATTTATACACCTTCCTCTATGGGCTTAAATTCTCCTGGGTACATAAATGAGGTTGGCTGCAGCCAGAAGAGGTTTTCATGAAGTGGCAAAGGAAATCTGTTTTAACAGAACAGGTTCCTGAAAATATCCTTATGCCACTTCTCTCTTCATGGTTTGACTTTTCTCCTTGTTACAGTGGTTCAGGCTGGAGAGTCTGGGAAAACATCAGGGTAACCAGGGCAGAGGGAATATCAGATGGAGATGAAGGGTAGATAAGAGACAAATTACAGTACATTTCTCATGGGTCATTTGGCTCTAGTCTTGAAAAGAAGAGAAAAAAAAATCCCAAAGTAGTAAAAGAAAGAAAAAGAGACAATCAAAACAAATAAACCTGCCAGTGTTGCTGATTTCAAAGGCCTGCAAAATGTGCATATATGCTTCATAATGCTTTGCTGTTTTAAATGAAATGTTCCATCCTTTAATCCTACTCACTGTCTCAGAAGTTAATTGTACAGTAAGATCACAATTCTCTCTGCCAAGGCTTTCCCTTTGTTTTCTTTTTTTTTTTCCCCTGCAAGTTTTCCAGCCAGCATATCTTTTCCTAGTTCTGTGCAGTTGGTTATTTTCTGTAGCATATTATGGAGTTCTGCGTAGCTTAATAATTTTTTATGGTCATGCAAGGAAATGGGGCTTTTCAGTTCTTGCTGCTGGAGGGAACTCCAAAGTTTCTCCACTCTTGGACACAGACCCTGCAAAAGCAGAGGGCTCAGGGATCAGATATTTATGGTCTGGAGCACTGTACCTCTTTCTAAACCTACGTGAAGGTTATCTAAAGGTGGGCTGTAAGGACTGGGTAGTAAAGTCTGGAAGGATGAAGAGAGAGAAGGAACAAATAATGTTGTGTACATGAACAGCCACCCCAAATTTTTGCCCAGAGCTCAGACAGAACATGTTTGACATTTGAAAAATTTTGCATCATCTTTTTCCCCGAGCCTCTGCTCTTTCTTATCCTGGCCAGAACCAGCAGCAAACGTGCCGGGGGAAAAAAATAAAGAGAAAAAAAATCTGTTTTCACTGTACTTCTGAATCTGAGCCCAGGTTTGTGAAGGATTTGGCAAGGATTTACAAACCTTTGAGAGAATCCGTGTGGAGATCTGAGGAAACCCGCCTCCCTTCTTTAAAAAGCAAGTTGCCTTGGCCAGAAATTGGGCAAAAATTGGTTGTTTCAACCGAGGTTTCCTTTGAGATTTTGGATTTGAACCTGAAACTGCACTTTGAGAATCAAATTTTGCTCTAACTCTAGATTTACACTGGAGCAAATACATCACAGTCAGTGCTGATATTTGTGTGCAGCCCAGTGAGAGCAGAGGTTGGCTCAGAGTGCAAACCAAGAACAAACCAAGAGAGGACCCAGCACAATGTCTGGAATAGTCCAGGCATCAAATTTATTCCAACCTGTTGCTGTGGTTCAGCCTGTTAAGCAGATTCTGCACTTACAGCATCCAGAAGTTAAGTGATTGCATGAAATAAAGCTGTATCATTTATTGGAAGTCTTTTGTGAGAAGCTCAGAGAGGGCTGAGCAGGGAAGCACCCGAAGGGTTCTAAGATGATAATACTGATTTTAGAACTTAATAGCAAATAATTTCCTATATGTATCGGGTGGTTTTTTCCTCTCAGTCCTATAGATTTACTGTTACAGTAGAAATTGGTGTATTTCTAGGACTGTCCTGTTGGAAAGCCTGGGTTTCAAAGCAAATGGAATGAAATTGGTAACTTGACAGTTGTAAAAATTCTCTACTTTCAAGCAAGGAGGTGCTCTCAGTCTCTGTTGCAGGATAAAGAAAACCCAGACCCAAAGGATTCCCATATTTTTTACAGTAAAGTTTTCTTCTCTTCCTATAATTTTTTTAATGTATTTTTTTAATTGGGTGAGTAAAGCCTGAGTCACTATCCTAGTGGTAGAATTAATTCAGTTTGGAAAAGGGAAACCTGGGATCAATGAACACCCAGAGCTTTATTGCCATGTGGGCTTTTATTTTGCATTATTTTCTGCTTAGGGGTTGGTCTTAACTGTAAAACCTGTCAGTGATGTAAAAACCCCTGGTCCAGCTTTAACAGGCTCACCTGAACGCATTAACAGTGTCACAGAGAGCCACACAGAGTTCAGCAGGGGCTACAAACCTACCCAAGGAGCTGGATTTATATTTGAACAATTATCCTAAGTGGCTTTTCTTGGATCCTTATCGTTATTATATTTTTTTGCCAAAACATTTCTCCTCTCTTGTAACGGGAGATCAGATTTGGGGCCTGTAGAGGACATTTTGCTACAGCAGATAAACCGAAATTCTCTCAGAGCTGCCAAGCCTGCATGTGCTGACAGTGCTTGCAATTTATGCCTGTGGACATGACCTAGCGGCTGCCTGGGTTGGATGTGGCTGGAATTACAGTTCCACACTTGGATTTCAGTGTGAACACGGGCAGTGATCTGGATCTAAACTGGGACCTGAAGCTTGTAGTGTTCTGGTTCCGCTCTGCTTCAGGCTCTGTCCCAATCACTGAAAGATTTATACCTTTATCAATAAATTATCATGACTTTTACTACACTTACACCAGTGTCTTAAATTAACACTAAACCCAGTGTAGATGAGGCACGCTTCCTGCTGCACATTGATTTATGGCAATCTGTCTGAAATGAGGAGCAAAATTGAATTTGCCAGCAAAGGCAAATCTTTAACATCAGGTCAGACACAAGTTTTATTGCACATCCACTGCTAAAGAGAGTTTGTAGATTGTCTTTTTTTATACAGTTTTTTTATAGACCTGTAACACTTCAGGCTTTAAAAAAAAAAAAAAAGGGAGTTAGAAATATTTGGAGGTCTGAAATCTCTACTGTGTCTTTGTGTCAGGTTGGAGGTGACAGACAGGACAAACGTAGCAGTTACATGGCACTGATAAACTCTCAGCTTGAGGGCTGTGTCCCCTTTTGATGACCTGCCTTTGGGAAAGATGTGGAGAGTGCAGATAAGAGCGTCAGAAACAAGCAGAGGTCTTAAAAGCAGTGAGAAAGGCTGAGGAAACAAGGTGGTTTCAGCCTAAAAATGAAATGGTGTGTAGGAGCTATAATAGGCTTTCAAACAAGTAACAGGTTTGGTAAAGCAGAAGGGAATCCAATCTCCCTGTCAGTGGGGAATGGCACAAACACTCATCTAATAGAGCAAAAAAGATTCAGGTAGACCTTTAGAAAAAAACTTTGTGAGCATAAAGGCATTGAAACAAGGGCTGCAGGTTACTGGGACAGTGACAGAGTCCCTGTCATGTGTGGTTTTAAGTGAGCTAAATAAAAATTTGCTCGGTGACACACAAAGATGCCCCAGCTCTGGGGTGAAGGGCTGGCAGCCGTGGTCTCTGGACATCCCTTCCAGACTCATTTTTTCTGCGACTGTACAACAGAGGGCAAAAGGCAGCTCTCACACTGGCATCAACACTGCCTCTCCAAAAGCAGAGTTAGCTGTCTAACCACCCAGGACTGAGAAATCACAAGGGGAAAAGATAAATTACAGCTGTGCACATCTGCCAAATGGCCCCATTTCAAGGTCAGCTTTCAGGGCTGTTGCAGTCGTGGCTCTTGCCATTATCTTCAGGAAGAACATCCTTTATCCCAAAACTGTTCCTGCTCTTCACTTTCACTGCAGATATTGAGAATCTTTAGGTGGACACTGCACCCTGGAACCTTGTGCTCTCTATGTGGGTTGGACAACCAGGACAGACACTTGGTGGGTGCCTGTCCACACACTGACTGCGGTGCTCATTGCTGCTCCACTGAATCCTGGGGCCAGGATGAGACCTGGAGGGACACAGGGAACACCACTGAGACCTGTCAGCCACATCATGTTGGGAATCACACCTGGATCTATCACAGTCTGATGGAGAGTGCTCCGGGACTGTCCAAAAAAAAAAGCTTTTTGTTTAAACCATGCACTGTGGTTTAGGCTGGGCTGACAGTTCTGACAGAGGAGACACGGGGTCTTGGGAAGAAGAGTGATTCACTGGGTCTGTGATTCCAGCAGATTCACTCTGTCCTGCCGTGTGCTGGACCCAGGAGGATAGCACACTGTATGTCAGTATTGAAAATTGAGATATTTTGAGGCTGACTTCCCAGTTTGGGAGGTGCTGTTGGTTTTCGTTGTTGTTAGTTGGGTTTCTTTTAAGGATGAAATGCAGTGTCTTCTGCTCCTAACTAACTCACCAGGCAGTTGCAGACCATATTCCATAGTGAGCAGATAGCAAAGTCCCTGCTCTGTGTTAGGGTGGGATCTTGCAAATAATCCCCTGAGTACCCTGTTTGTTTTCTTGCTGTAAAGTGACACTTGTCTTTGAAGGAAAAAAATCCAAAACCAAAACAAAGTCAAATAGAGAATAACTGGGAGCAAACAGCAGGAAACATTTCCTAACAATAAGGGCTGGAAGACTCTGTGTTCCTTGCAAAAACAACCAGGAGTGCAAGAGGCTGCAGCCCAGCCACATCAGGGAAGCCTGGGGAAGCCCCTCTCTGACCTGAAAGAAAACAAGGAGAAAAAGTTGCCAACCCCCAACAAACTGCTCAACCCTAGTCACCAAAACCAGATTTAGTATGATTAAACCTGATATCAGCTGAGTTTAAGAGCCATTGCCCAATGTGTTTGTGGTTCAGAACAGAGGTTTGTGCCTGGGTTTGGACGTGAAGCCGATGTCCAGCCAAGGGAGCTCCTCACAGTGGCTCCCACAGGCAGGTGGGGCTGGTGGCCAAGGGCTTCACCTCATTGCCTGGGGACGAGTCACAGCCCAAATGGACAGGAAATGGGTTTGACAGATAAGACAGGCATGGGGATAATGGCTGGGTGACTGATGGGGTGGGCTGTGTGATGGGTAGGGCCACCGAGAGACACCGCTGGGTGAGCTAAAAACTCCATCAGACTGAAACTAGAGCATTGCACGGGATCCATATCCCTGACTGAAGGCTGGGGCTCACTGGATAAGGGTGAGCTGCTGCACAGAACAGTTTCAGAGGGCTCTTTACACTGCAGCGGAGGGAAAAAGCAAACAAAAACTCTGCATTGAACAAATAAGTCAATGAAAAGATCTGGGTGGGAATGTGAGCATTGCCTGATATGATTTGGTGTCCCAAATGGCCTTAAACAGCCCATAGAATTTCTATGTCTAAAACAGATTCCAGCAAAGGAGACCTTTTATGATGCACTAATAGGCTCATTAGTCTTTCCCCAGCAAGGCACGCTCACAGCATCGTATGTTTTTTCCATTACAGGAATTACACGTGTTTTGTTGTGCTTTGGGTTTTGTTTTGTTTTCCACATAGACTTGCCCTGACAGTTCCCCCATTCAGGTTTATATTGGAGGTACCATCTCGAGCCAATGAATTTTATGAAATATGTTGCTGGCACTCACAGAGAGATGCATAAAGGAAATATTCTAATGACAGTTGGAAAGGCTTTGATCCCTTTCCAAGACTGCACTCACGTCTTTGAAATGCGAGTTTGGCAGTGCTGGAAAGGCTGGGCTCTTTGGCTCTCTTTGGCACGAGCCCATGTGACAGACATAATGTCCTCTATCAGGGGACCCACATAACCTTGAGGAGTGTGAGCAGTGCTCGCAGATCGTGCTGGGTCAGATAGTCTGGGCTGATAACGAAGCAGGGGGGAGTCAGCCTAGTCCAAAGCAATAACTGAAAGCTATTTTGACCTGGTAACTGTTGGGTCTGCTGCCTGCGGCTACGGAGTTGGACATGAACTGCAAAAGTAGTTAATTTATGCCTCCTTGAGTGTAGGAATGTGGCGATGATGGATAGGGATGGGAGGTTATTAGAAACATGGGGAGGAAGGAGAGGATGGAATTCCAGCCCGTGTTTTTATCTCTTACACACGCACACGCTGGCTCCTCACATCCTCTTGGCTGCCTCACGTGTGTGCAGTGTCCAAGCCCTCACTGCCACACTCACGCCTCTGCTCCTGCACGCTCACACAGGCACACGCTCACACACTCCCAGGGCTCTGCCTGAGCTCAGGGCTCGGGCATGTTTACGTGCTGGGGTTTGCTGGCTGCTTCCATGAAGGAGTTTGCATTTACTGCCTTCCAAGCATGATCTACTCACACCTACACCCGGGCAGATCCTTTGCTAAAAATCCTCTTGGCATTCTGTTCTTCCACCACAGAATACATTCTGCTCACTCACAGCCTTCCCCTGGCTAGCAGAGAGAAGTGGTCAGAGAAATACCATAAACCCAACTCCAAAGGACTTAGTAGGATGGATTTACGTAAGGCATGAGTCCAGTCTCAGTGAAGCATTGCCATCACTGGCCAATTAGTTAAATGCTGTCTGCTCTGGATGTTTTCTCCAGTAATAATCCATGTAGCCCTGGATGTTGGAGCATGTGGGCTGTATGAAAAAGAAAGAGTGACTGTGGCCGTGCACTGAGGAGATAAACAGGGATTGGATTGTGTAAACGATAAGCAAAGAGACAGTGGAGAATAAAGAAATATTAGTTTAGATTATTTGAAACCATAAGAGAAGAGGAAGGATAAAAATGGTAATCTCGGGAGGGGAGTAGGATTATAGTTACTCCTAGAGGGGTTTGCATGTGCATAAAGCATCTGCATCCAGAGCCAACAGCCTCCGCCTCAGTCCAGGCAGCGGGACCTTCCTTCCCGCTGTGATACAAACACATAAACATTGTTCTAATCAGACTCAGTGCTTCTGTTTCTGCCCCTCTCTCTTGCACGAAGCATCACATCACTCCCACATTCTCTCTTACACTTTTGCTCGCTGTCAGTGATGCTGCCATAGGTGCAGGCACACACTGTCCCCTCCCCATGGTCACCCCCCCGTCACACATTCCCCCAGTGTTCTCACACTGGCATTTGGAAATGCACATCAGTTCTCACATGTAATTTCAAACTCTTGCTCATGGATGTGTCTAAGAAGGAGCCCATGCTTGGAAAAGATGCTTTCTAAGGCACAAAGAAGACCCTGGGAGTAGACTGTGCAGAGCCTCAGAGCATTGTGCAGATGCAGGCAGGACAAGCTTGAGGAGCTGAGGGGAAGGTCTGTGTATTTTCCATGGATGTGTTGGGAACGCTGGAGAGATGAGAAATGTGTAAAGGGTCACGTTGCTGACCTGTCCTTTAGGATGTCATCCCCATTTGATCGGAAGATAAACACTGTATGGAATGGAAACATCCCCTTCCACTGGTGTCCCCAAAGAGCACATCTTCCTCCATGACTCAGCCAGGGCCTGGGGACACCCAGCCACGATCTATTTTGGAGTCAATGACTTCAGCAAGTGGCAGGGGAAGCTATTGTGGAAATATGAATGTGTTTTCCATTTGGGAGTCCTCCAGGGAAGGACAAAAAGATCTTGGTGCTGAGCCAACTCCCCTATTTTTTCTTCACCCTTCTGGGAGCAAAAGCCTTGCAAAGTATGCAGGGAACCCTTCTCAGAGCCTGTGGGGCTGTGTGGTTTGGGAGAGCTACGTGAGCGTTACACACATCCACGCACACACACAAAGAGGGACTCCAGGAAGCAGGAATCCACCTGCTCAAGACCATCGTGGTGTCCTTCCCTTACAGCCTTTGAGCTGTGCTTGGCTCTGTGTGATCGCTCTCCCTGGGGTCTCCACCTGCCAAGTGAAGATACTACAGCATATTCCTCTTCTAGCTTTTCTCTTATCATAACACTTCAAATCAAAAGCCAGTGTGAGGTGGAAGCAGAGAACCGATGGGTTTAACCTTACATTTTGCTTTCTCCATCTTCACTGTGAGTTAGAGCAGTGCAAGCAGTGTGGCACCATGGTATGAGCACTGGCAAGCCACTCCTGTATTCCAGTATTAGAAAATCTACTCCTTCAAAGGGGTAAAAAGTACCTCCAACACCCATCAGGCTTAAGGGATTGGCTTAGCTTGCCTGCAAACACATTGCTCTGTAATTTCCAGGCATCCCAAAAGCTAAGGAGAAATGCTGCTCACCCTGGGAGGACCTAAGCAGCCTTAGGAATTTATGTCATGGTATGGTACTGCTCCTGCAGAGAGCTCGTGCAAGGAAACCTCTTGGCACAACTTTGCCTGTTGGAAACAGCGATTCCCAACCAGCTGTGGGATGCCAGGGCTAGGCCACATGCTCTCAGCACAAGTGACTGCCACTGGTGCTAAAGGAGTGACTCTGTGAGCTGGTGTTAGCTGTGGTGCCAGCCTGAGGATGTGAAACTCATTATTGTGAAGGAAAATTAGAGGTAACAACAGCAAACAGCTTAGAGGAAATGTGCAAGCTAACTGCTGGTGTAAAAAGATTTACTGACCATAATACTTGGTTAATTACATTCATAATAAATAGATTCCCATACTTATCTTGAGAATGTGGACAGCTTTATGTATTTACCTTGGATTTTGTGGCCTTAGTTAATCAATGGCCTGAAGTTTTAGATGAGATTCACTACGTGAATGCAAAGTAATCAAAGTTTGGGAGTGGGTTATTAAAACATTTCAGGTGATTGATATGCAGGATATTATAAGACCTTTGCCTGGATTGCAGCACTTCTTCAGTGTTTCGTTGCTTTTGTGTCACCTTTAGGAAAAAAATGTTTTTCTTTTTCTGCAGGGCATACTTAGATGTCAATGAACTTAAGAACATACTCAAACTGGATGGATCCACACACCTCAACATCTTCTTTGCCAATTCCTCTGAGGAAGAGCTGGCTGGAGTGGCAACTTGGCCCTGGGACAAAGAAGCCTTGATGCATCTAGGTGAGTGATAAAGATGTTTCTTCTTTGCAAAGCATTCTTTTGAGGCACTAAGAAGGAAAGACAAATATGCATTAAGCTCTGTTCTGATTTCTTATCATTCCTCTAATATATAGTCAGGGGAAAAAAAGTATTTCACGATTCCCAGATACTGGCTCACAACCAGGAAAATATTAGGTTATAAACCCAAAGCATATTATGGTATTTGTAGATGATGTCAAGCTGAAAGTATTTCACCTTTTCAGTGAAGCTACTTTACAGGGCATTCACTCCATGGGAGCAATTTGCAGAAGATTGGGGGATAGGTGTGGGGATGAGGCAGAGGTGCATCTTTAACCTTAGCCGACGTTCTGACCCTTAGTTCATTAGCAAGTATTCAATTAACTCAGACTGTAGCTAAAATGTGCTGCTATTTTTCTCTGCCAATGTGCAAAAGAGAAAACTGCTGAGGGATTGTATTTCTAATGTTCATTTGAGTGGAACTGGAAAGAGTTCGCTACCCTGCAGATTGCCTGGTGTGTTTCATAACCAGGTTGCTGCTGGAACCCAGGGATCCAGACAAAGCTCTGCAGCCTCCCAAATGACTCACGGCCACCTGCAGTGCCACTGGACCTGCGCTCCCTGCAAAATGTCAGAGGAGCCTCAAAATGTTCAGAAGGCACTGACTGAGTCAGTATGAGCTTCTTGTAACGTCACAAACCTCCCTCGAGCTGCCAACCTCGTCTGGTCATCTCCTCTGAGCAGGGGTTCTCATTGGTTTTCCAGATATTTCTCCAGCTCGTCCAGACCTTCCTAGGCTGGAAGTGAAGTCCAGTTTCATCCAAGCTAAATCTTTGTGACAGACTGTTTCAGCTAGTTTTTCTATTAGCCAACCCCATGTTGAGCTAAATAAAAAAAGATATGGCGAACATAAACCTAAATGAGGAGAAGAAGCAGCGTTTATTGTCCTAAAACATACAACAGAAGTTGAGCTATAGCCATCAGTCAGGGGGGTTTTTCCATGGTCAGAAACACCCCAAAAATGAGATGTTACCATGTTTTTAGGGTCACCTGTCTCCAGAGCAGAGAGAGGCTCCCTGGTCAGACCAAGCAGTCGGAACTGGCTGCCCTCCTTCAGTTTAGTAAATGTTTTATTACAAAACCCAAGTCTGCAGCTGCTCTGGAAGAAGTGTGGGCCAACTTCCCTTCCCAAGGACCAGCACTGATACACTGACGCTCCTGCTGAGCTCAGCTGGAACTGAAGCTGCTTCCCCTCTGACGTGCCCGCAGCCCCATGTCTGTGGGCTCCTACTGGGAGCACCCAAACCAGAAGGTTCCATAAATGCCCACCAGTGACCATTCCCCAGGGCAACATCTGGCAAAAGCAAAGACAGATCTCAACCCCAGCCTTGGGCAGCAGCCACAGTGATGGGATTTCTATCACTCTGGGATGACAACCAGTGTGGATCGCTGGTTGTGGGTTTGATCCCTGCATGGGCCATTCGCTGAGGAGTTGGACTCAGTGATTCTTGTGTGTCCCTTCCAACGCAGAACATTCCGTGATTCTGTGAAACATTAGCCCCAGAGTCACTGCCCAAGATACGGCTGCAATATAGCTGCTCCTTCCCTAAATGAGGATTTTCACAGCTTCCCTTCGTGTTGCCATGGGAGGGAGCAGACCACAAAGGGAGAGCTCCAGAGTGCCAAGAAGAACCTTCTGCAAGAGGGCTGGGGCTCGCCCAAAGCCCTGATGAGTTCTTCTGTCACTTCGTTAAGCTAATTGTCAGCATCATGCCTGAGCAAAACAATTTAAATTCAGCTCCTACAGAGCATTGACAGAGATCATTGACCATAAAAAGATCTCGCAAGAAAAAAATAGACATTGGACAACAGATTAAATTTGACTTGCCGTAGAAAAAAGGGTAAAAAATAAATAAATAATGCTCATAATTTCCTGTCATAATAGCCCTCCCAGACCTGTGCTTGGTTTGTAAGAATTCATCTTTAATCTTTTTTACTCTCTTCTATAAATCCAATATGTACTTAATAAAAAATATGAAATATGTCCTGTGGTACAGATCTAAAGGCTGGGATAGAGATTGTCTGGGTGAGGGAGTTTATCTTTTCTGTAAAACTGCAATTGATTTAGATTCTTGACAGCTATAAAAAATATAAATTTTCAACAAAGGCAAAAATAAAATCTCCCTCTCCAGCTGCCTCAGGGCTCTGCAATGCCAGAACAATTTAAGCAGCCTTTATTGAAGGCACATCCTGCTAAGGAATTTTACCAATAATCCTGCCACTGGGAAACAAACCCTGGAATTATTTTTAGGATAGAGAATCCCCAAAAATATGTTAGGGTACTCTCTGGGTGTAAATGGCTCCAGCTGGGTAGAGACCAAGCACCAGGGGAATCAGAGCTTGTATTGTAAGAGGGCGAGTGTATTGGTTTGGCACGGCCTGGTTTTAGGTAGCAGGGGGGGCCACAGAGGTGGCTTCTGTGAGGAAGCTGCTGGAAACTTCCCATCATGTCCAGCAGAGCCAATGGCTGATGGCTCTGAAGATGGACATGCTGCTGGTCAAACCTGGGCCAATGAGAGAGGTTGGTAACGCCTCTGTGGTAACAGATTTAAGAAGAAAATCAAAACAAAGTCACAAGATTTTGGGATTCTAGTCAGAGCAGAGGAGGAGATGAGAACACGTGTGGGAAACAACATGGAGACA
>VZRS01007367.1:0-102172 GCA_013398055.1 Ifrita kowaldi
AAATCTCCTCCAAGAGTATTGCTCTGTAGTTTATTCTTCAAGGTGTTTTGCTGCTTCTCAACCATAAAATCACTCTAGAGACAAAATTACGCCACGTGATGCAGAAGCATTAAAAATAGAAAAGCCCAGAGAGTGAAGTTCGTTAGAGAAAGAACCGAGCAGTCAAGAACAGTAGAAACATTTGACCTTTTAAGTGTTGCTAGTAAGAACAGTCTCACAGTAGTTTTTCCTGTGGCTATTGTTAGGCACAGCAAACTGAGGGGCGTTTTGACCAGTTATACAATTGCTTACGTCAACCTTGAGAACTGTCTGTACCAAGTCACTGAAACAGTACTTGGGTCCATCTTGCAAGTAGCTTCATAGGGATCACCACTGCTCTAGGAACAGTCAGCTGGTGTGCCAGGATATTACTGAGAGCAGTAATACAAAAGTTGAGTGAACTGTGCGTCTGTTGAGAATATACAGCCTGTGCTGATGGTGTTTACTCAAAGGGCGGTGCAAGGAGATCACCCTGTATTGTTGTTGCTGTGCATGCTAAGGCTGTTTTGTTAATTGAATCTCTTATCCACAGATGTGAAATAATCTCCAAGGGAATCTGGAGAAAATTATTTTTCGTGTTCCCTCCCCCGGCATTGTTTCCCCTTGGGTGTAAATGGCGTTGCGTCCTGGCTTCTGAATGGATGAAAAGGCAGGAGGGAGACAGAAACGTGAGAGGGTTGACTGTGCCAACAAATAGGGTATCTAAATAAGAGAGCCATTAGTTTGAAGTTCTAGAACCTTATATGTTTATATGTAGTATACTATACGTGCAAAAGAGTTGCATGATTTTTCTTTTTGTTCATTCGCTACTTTTCCCATAGTTTCGACAAAGGGAAGGTTTCCCTATATTAAGACTCTAGACTCATTACAGATAGAGTGTGTCAGAAAAACAGTCTTGTCTCTTATGATCTATGTACAGTGCATGTTCCATATGATATTTTCTTTAATAATATTCAGCTATTAAGTTTACAAATAATGGTTCTTAAACTAAGAGATCAAATGTGTATTACAAAACAATTTGATGGTCATTTTAAAGAAAAAAAGCAAGTCTGCATTTGGAAAAAAATTAAATCCTGGATAATTCATGTCACCAGTTTTGCTCATTTGCAGTGAGCTTAGACCTGCCACTCAGTGACTTATACTCAAATTATTCTTCCATAAAATGCATGTAGTACTTGCAATGCTTACCTGGTTGTCTCACTGTTCTCCACAAATGTAAGGAATACTTTACTAGTGAAGTGAAGGATGTTATGTGTGGGCAAACTGCTACTATGTACTGTCCCTGCATTATTTCACAATAAGCAGATAAAAAATCAGTATTATCTGAAAAAGGAATTTAAAACTAATTTTCTGTGTGATTAAATATGTCTGTGCAAATGATAAAGTTCTGTGTGCAGATGAGCTTACCTAGAAAGTGCTATTGTTCACTCATCAGTCTTGGAACTGTGAGTCTACCGGTATTTATTTGAATTATTTTGTTCTGAGACAGCATGTACTGTGTCGTGACTTCATGTGCCATTCTTATCAGTGTTTTTCAAGATAATCCACTGGGTTTAGGAGTTTTTCATTCAACTGTTTAAAAAACAACCAAAACCCCCAGCCCAGCTCTGAGTATTATTTCAATTCATTTTATGCTTTAGAAAGGAGATCACTTATGCCTACAAGTTTGATCTGATAGTTTTTGGAATAATATGACAGATATATAGTACCAAATAGACACAAAATTATTTTTTTAGAGAGGAATGCTAACTGTTGAGTGGGTCCTTGCACTTTGTGGGGGCAAAACCAGGTTTTAAAAAACGTGGTGACATAGTGCCAATTTTCTGCTTTTTCATGTTGGTTAAAACTTACCTGTAGCCCACTCAAGTACTGAAAACCAGAGTGGTTCAGATGGATTGACACTCTTTAGTTCTTGGTATAAGTGAGCAATAAACTGTCAAAGTGTAAATTTGCAGTTTGTCTGCCACTTCTGTTAACTTCTAGACATCGGAGTTTGGAATTGAAAAATAAAGACTAAATGATAGCCTAAGAAACATGGCCCCGGATATCATCCTTTTTTTAGACTACACCAGGAAATTAAGTAGAATAATTTCCTACATTAAGTGTGTATTCTGAAATTAGAAGTATGACAATTGTGTTTTGGAAGAAAGTAACTGTTGGCAGTACTCTCTGCGATGGATGTGACCCATATATACCCTACACAGAGTATTAAATAGCGTCAGTGTAAAATGGAGTGAAAGACAAGTGTCAATAGTACTGCTTCTCATTTGGTTGGATGTACTGTTTGCAGACAGGTGCCCAGGTAGTGCTATAAAATGACAGAAAGAAGACCCAGATCATTCAGTTTTCTTCATACCTTGTACATGGTTTCTTATGGTGCAATCTTAGAAATTTAAGGTACCTGCTGGTACTACTGTGGTTTGTTCTCCACGCAATTTACTAGCTTGAAAAAGAGGGGATTGTTGTATTGGGTCAAACCACCTCCTTGGAGAACAGACTCCAATTTCTCTGATACTTCTGTTGTTTTGAGTATATGCTTGGGATTTTTCTGCACGTCGAATTTGGCGGGGGAATGGGTAGAGTAGGTTAATTCTTTGAGGTTTTTTTAATTCTTTGAAGGATCAAGACAAATTAATAAATGGAATGGAATAAATGAATAGTTTTCCGGGATGTCTCAGAGGCCTTGGTATAGAGGAGAAGGAAATGGCAAAAATTGTGTGTGGAAATGTTAGTTCCAGAAGTGTTTGCAGTGAAAGAGAAAATTGGTTCCAGTGGACTTTATGGGATGTGGCCATGTCCCAAGGACAGTGTTACTCAGTATGCTGCTGACTCTTCCCCCTCCCCCCCCAAGTAATTCAATAGACCACCATGAAATCCTAGTTTTAAGAGAAGTGGAATATAGCAGTGCTCTCACAGCATGGCTTAGCTGTGTAGTTCAGATGCTTAATGCAAAAAGCATAATTTCTGTGTGCACAGAGCACAGTGGTGAGGCTCTGCTTGAGGTGCTCAGCATTGCTCTTTGGAGGTTCTATTCACTATCTGTACAGGGACTTAGTCTTGCGGGGCTTGTATGGCAATTTAGGCACTACAGTTAGATAATTGCAGTCAAACAGGATGATTTTTTTTCCTCTCTCAGAACCTCCCAGCTGTATGAATATAGCAGGAGCCTTCGCTATGTAACAGATGCCATTTAACCTGTGCTGCTTTTAAGAACATATGAAATTTCTTTCTAGGTGTCAACTCCTGAAATAGATTGAAAGAGTAATTCTGTTGATACTGCAATCTTATATTTCTTCTCCTGAGAACTTGTGGGTAATCTCCAAGATAGACACCTTCCAGGGTAAGTAGCAAAGCTGTGGATCAGTCTGAAACAAAGGATTAGACAAAAAGTTGTAATGGATGAAAGGAACTGCTAATGCTGCACTTACAAACCAATTTGCAAACTTTTTGAATTAATAAACAAGTGCATCAGTGAGTAGTCTAACAGAATGAAAAGACTCCTGGATTTAAAGCTAAGCATAGATGATTCTGCAGGATTAGAGCATCAATATTGAGAATGAAGAGCTTTAGAGGAAAAATTAAATCCTGTCATTTGTCATAGATATAGCTTGAACTCTAGATTCATTTTAGCTGAATTACAGTGGTAGCTATTCTTGTATTTGAGAGTAGGAATACTTCTAAGTCTGTGTATAACCTTGATGGTGAAAGTCCCAGACTTCAGCATTCATTTTTTTCCTACATTGACAACATGGATAATTCAGATCTACAGGCTGTTGTATTTTCTTTTGCTTGGGAAAGCCAAAGTCAAATGCCATTTGAAGCTCCTGGTCTGTGTGTTTGTAGGCACAGCAGAGAAGATCAAACTGTACCCTGTCTAGTCTTCATCTTGCAGTGAGACTGCTTCTTGTTTTGCAGACCCATTTACTTGGTTCAGTTTGATCACAGCTTCCAGGGAGCAGAGTGGAGGAGATAGGTTGTCAGCCAAGAGCTGTTGGAGGCACAGATGGCCTTGATTCCCTCACCTAAGTACATTTTCTTCCCTTCGAAGTATTTTACATAAGTGAAACTATCACTCTTAACTTTTATATATAGAAGTCCTTTTTTTTTTTTGTTACTTAGTGTACTGTACTATTACTGTATTAAAAGTTTCTTGGAAGATTATTCATTTTAATAAAACTGTTGACATAAGTAAGTCAACTGCAATGCATGATTCTGCCATATTTGAAGTTATAGGTTTGCAAGGGTTTTAGGGTATGGAGAGTCTGTTGTGATTTGAGGAGCCACAGAACATGTCTGCTTTGAAAGAACAGCAGACTTAGAGGACAGTTCTGGCAGTGAGAATGCAGACTCTTCTGTGTGTTTTGATGAACATATTGCCTTCATATAAGGGTTGCTGAATTCTACTATGCTGCTTGTTCAGTTCCCTTTCATTGTTTCTGGATGTATCTCAAAAGAATGTGTTGTTCAATTTGCTGCCTTCCTACGTAACTGCTGGGTCATTGGATGTTAGATTTGCTCTGTACATCAGCATTTGCAATGTTTTTACAAGGATTTCAGCTCATCTCTTTGTTCTGAGAAGCTGTGATTAGATCAACGGTTTGTTTTATATACAGTCTTCAGAGTTTAAAAGATTCCTGTTTGATGTCTCTGGTTGCATCCTGATTTTTTTCCGTGATCTGTTGTCTGACCTAAGAGCACAGTAAAAGCCATGTAACCAATACTCAGACAAGAAGAGATACTTGAATTAGGGGTAAAGCTTTTGTTTGTTGGTTTGGTTTTTAAACTGATTTCGTCATAACCTAGACGAGTATTAAGATCTGAACCTTGCCATGCCACGTGACGCTTCTTACACTTAGGCTCACTGAAAAAGAGAAGTAATCTGAGTGACACTGAGATACAGACTTGTTTATTATCAATGTAGCTGTTGGAGAGAAGGCACTCTTACAATCTTTTTCTTACACAAGTAGAATCTAAAGATTATTCATAAAGTTGTTCAACTCTTGGGAAACCAGACAACTTACGCTGCAACAAAATATGATAAGGCTAAAAAAGAGAAGCAAGCTTGTACAAATGTTGAACAGAGCATGAGCTGGAGGGTAGGCCTAGGGTACACTGCAGTTCAAATCATGCAAAACACCATGAAAGCATTTTCCTATTTGCACAGAAAAAATTACATGTTTATTCAAGTGGTCTTGGAGAATATAGAGAATCAGAGGATTTTCCATAGGAATAGAAATGCCACTTGCTAATGACAAATGTCCTCCATCAAGTTTTGTTCCAGCGTCATAGGTAATAAAATTTCTCAGTAGGATGATGAGTATGGGAGAAATAACATGAAGTTCTGTGTGCATTTCAGCTATTTTGGCTCCCTGTGGAAGTAATTTGTGGGTAATTAGTCTACCACCCAGAGGAACTCTACCATAGCTGGCTGTTTGCAGGACCATTTTGGTTTCAGCATTTCTTGTTATCTGTGGCAGAGCACTGCCTGAATTCAGCTGTATTACTCCTGAAGCCAGGCTGAGTCTAGAAACAGTTTTGATGTATTTCATTGTCCAGGCTATGCCTGTCTTCTCTGGCATCAGTCTGCAGACAGGATGGTTTGTGGAAAGTGATGCTGAGGCTTCTTGGTGGCTCCTCAAAAAAGCCTGTTAGGGATTTTCAAGGTTTTTGCAGGGCTTGTGACCCCAGCTGGTTCTGTACTGGAATGGGTCTTACAGCGCTGTGGTCCCTTGTGTTCCAAGCAGACTTGTTATGAACAGGGCCAGCTCAGGTTTAATGCTTAAAGTGAGGTAGCATTGGTCTCTCCCAAAACACTGAGAAGCACTTGCAAAATTACTGGAGCCATGAATGGACTTCTTCAGGAAGCCTCAGATCCATCGCTGTGCAGTATTAAATATGGGTTTGTGTACAGTCATGTGTAATGAAGCACTGCTTTCTCTGGCATGATAAAAGCAACTATGCTTGCTTCTGACACTCACCCCCTCATCTAGAGTATCCCTCCCTTTTGTTTGTCAAGATAAAGTCTGTCATGGAGATCACAAGTGTTGGGTAACTCTTTATTGTCAAAGATCTTGGAAACTTCCCAATACAAATGCTTTCCTATAGGGTAGTGATTTTTGGTTTTTTTTGTTAATCGTCGTCAGTTTATTGAAACTTTTTTTTTTAATACACTGGGAAGAAAACAAACAAAAAAAAGTCCCTTACATCAACTCGTTTTGGCAAATCAAGCTTGTTTTTGTATCTAAAACTATATGGTAACATAAATTAATTTTAAATTTGACTACATCTATTTGGGAGAGTGTTGGTGGGTTCGTGTTAGTGTCATGTGCTTCTATGGTAGTCAGCTTCAGCAAAGACCAACTGGCTTGTTGCTTCTGTTTGGGACATTCGTCTTGTTTTTCAAAAGCATAACAGAGTTCAAAACCTAAAGTAGTGAGAAGTTACGTGCTCATTCTTGGTCTCTCTGCAGCCTCAGGGCCAGCATTTTGTAACTGTAGGGATTCTTCATTACATGGCTGTGAAATGTTCCTTTTAATTCTTAGATAAGTCCCTGGGCTATTTCTAGTCCTGTCTTATTAGTATCTCTCACTTTTTGAGACTACACTTAGACTTTGGTATTTCTTTTAAAAAATCTCACTGCTTTCAGCTAAGCCATGTGCTTTTAATAATGTCCTTTGTTAGAGCTGAACCAGTATCTTAACCCTCTTTGGTTCCTGGACTTGGAACAGACAGTAACAACACATGAAGTTGGAGATTATAAAATTAAATCAGGGCCCTGTTAAATTACTGCAGAGACAATTTACACTGCACATTACTTTTTAGCAACTACACTTCTGTTCACTCAATGCTAGTGCTTACTAAGCTGTCTTTGCAAACTGAATTCTCATTTAGGACCAAAAGTTAGCTCCATCCTAGAAATAAATGGGCCCAGGGACTGAGCTTGTGTCCTGGGCTGCTGCTTGTTCCCACTGCTTAATTACAGCAATCTCCCTAGCATGTTTTTGTCCATACTACCTAGAACTCTGGGACTTTTTCCCTCCTGTCATGTTTTGGGTGATATCACATGCCAGGAGCCATTTTCAGCAGGCAGTGTAGGTAAGACTCCACTTCAGTTTCCTTCCACCCTAATTGACCATAGGACACCATCCCAGCAGGTCTTGTAGCCTCAAACACCTCAAATGCCATCCCGTCACACAGCAGAACAGAGAATACGTGCCCTCATTTTCATACCATGAAAATATTGTCCACTTTGAACATAAAAATTCCCACAAAGAATATCTTCAGGGCCTAAGGGTGCTATGTAGGACCTGGAAGAGTGTAACTAAGAAGATCTGAGGTATGGTCGGATGTTTAGGAAGAGAGAGCATGAACTATACTTGCAAATGAGAACTGTTTCACCATGACCCTGTTGATTTTTTTGTAGGGACATTGGTTTCCAGGAGAAGCAGGTGGACGTGTACAGTGAGTAAGGTCAGTGCCTTACACCTTTTCCCTGTATTGGTCGCTTATACTTTGTTCCAAGTAATATACATGTTGTTCCACCTAGATAGACTGTTCTTTATTTCCTGCCAAGCCAAGTGTGCTGCTGAGTAACTGAGTCATGGATGTGTATACAAGCTCACTCCTTTGGTCTTATCTCACTCACACACCCCCCACAATTGACTTAAGGAGGACCAGTGTGAAAACAGTGAAGTCAAGAATAAAAAAGTACTAGAAAATGAGTTCATAGCGCCTGTGCTTATGGCTCTAGAAACAACAGCAAAGCAGTCCATTCTGTATCTTGTCTGACTCAATGGTTCTGTAACACAAACAATAATCTGAAATGATTCTTTCTTTAGCTGTTGACCCTTACATTTAAACTCTGGTCTGAAGACAAGAGTTATGCATTTTCTCGTGGTCTCTCCTGCAGTGGTTAAGAGCATTTCACAGAAATTGCAATTCAGGCAAAATTCCTGCTCTGATATAATCTTGCAGTATCTCATGGAACTTTGCCAGGAAGTTTCACAGGTACTGACAGCAGAGAGGTTAGGCTCAGAAATCTGGGATTGGCTCCATTCAGCTCCAAATGGAAGTGCATGTGCTTCACGCTTGCAGGAAGCATTCAGGTTGTTTGCATTCCCTTGTTTGAGTTCCTGCAATCTGTTCCAGTCCCTTTGCCTCTCCAGTGCTAACCACGCTGTCTGTATGCAGTACTGTGCTAGATATGTTTCCAACATCATGGCTCCCCTTTGTAGCCCCTTTTTTTTCTCACTTGGATTAGTGCCAAAGTTTAGTTTCAGCACCATTGCCTCCCTAGCTGCTTTTCCATTACTGTTTTCTTAGTCAGTCAGCGTCATACCTTAGTGATGCCTGTTGGTGTGTTTATTCTGTGCCTCTTCTTGCCAAAGGCCATTCCTGAGCAGCACCTTCCATCTCACCAGTTTAATTTTGGTCTCATCCAGACCCTGCTGCAGTGCCTCCATTCCCATGTTAACCGTATGCTGAAGAGCAGTCCTCTCTGAGGACTGAAAGCAGCAGAGGAGAAGCCTCTGGCTTGGCTGTTAAATTTGGCCTGTGAGGAGGGTGCTTAGGTACTGCTGGGAAGTGATGTGCATGCCATCTGGCCGGCTCAAAGTATCCTGGGAGACTTGAGTATCCAAACTGGAGATAGTAATTTATAAAATCTGAAGTCCTAATGCATACAAATCATATTCTGTCCTTAAGAACTGGGGTGTACCTCACAGAAAAACCATCTGGTCATTAAATTTCACATCTGTGACTCAAGACGTGGTGTTAACTAGTGTTTTAAAAAAATAGATCGATGGGGTATAGGCATATAAAAAGGTAAAAAGCAATTGAATTTTGTTGTGACTAAAACTTGGAGGAAAAAAACTTGACTGAGGGTGATGCCTAGCATGGACAATTTTGGCATGCCTCCTCAGAAGTCACTGAATTTATGCCTGGTAAATTTTCTTTTGCTTGAAAAACTTGGTAACACAGAAGGGTTGGCATCACTGATGGCAGCACTTAAATCCGTTTGTAATGGATTTTCGCAAGGATTTTGTGTTAGACGTGGAAGGCATTTGGCTCACAGATTGAAAAGTTTTCTTTTGTAACATGGTAAACAAAATGCAGCATAGTAATTTTCTGAGAGAAAAGATATAGGATTTCTAGTATTTAAAAATTAAAGATACTTGCATTAACTGATGATTTCTTATTTAGGTGTCTGAAGAAAACAAGAATCATGGAAGGTCATAAGTAGTAAGTATCTTGATAAATTTTTTTTTTGTTCTAGAGAGCTAATAGTGTTTGGTATGTGGATTTGTTCAATTAGTTTATCAGTCTCATAATTCAGGAATCTGTATTAATCTCAGCACTTTTTAAAATATCTTTTTTTTAACCTTATATTATTAGCTCATTTTTATTCCTTGCACCATGCCCCCAGAATTTCTGGTGACCTCAGCTGAGGTAGCTCTCAAGGGTGGTCAACCTCAGATGAATTATGGTGTTTTCTTCACTTGACTACTGAAATGAGGTATCAGTTATTTGCACAGCTGTAGCAGAAGTGAAAGCACACAGCTAGCCAGGCAGCTAGGGCCTTTGTAATACCTTGTGGGAAGTTTGATGAGTTTTTTTAATTATTAATAATGCAATGCTATTTTTATTAAACTCTCATATTCTGTTTTCTCATAATGTAGGAGGATTTTTTTTTTTATTAGAGGCTGTAAATTTTGTATTTTAAAGGTGCAGCATGTATCTGGTTGATATAGTCTTCACCTAACTTGATAGGTTGTGTGTTGTCACTCTGTGTAATGGCTTGTTTGTACAGAATTCCAAATAAAACGTGGTATGTTTTTTCTACATGTTTTTTATTTTCTGCTGTAGCACCAAAAGACCTTTATTTTAATTTTAATTCATAAATTAAACTCTTGGAACTAATGTTTGTGTAGAATTAAATGGGTAAATATCTTTACTTTTCAAGTTTGGTGAAGAAGCTAAGAAATGCTGTGTATAAGTGCTTTTTAAAATTATGTCCCTGCTCGCTTCCAGTTTAATTTCTTACCATCTCTTTGGTGATTAAGGCACTGTCACCTAACTCGCTGATTAAAAGTAACTAAAGCAAGTAATATACCCCTGTGAAAAAAATTTCCTTTCCAGGTTAAACTGTGTCACTAGTAACTATGTAGGGTAGATGTGCTACCCTTTAGGGGAACGTGTACCAATGGCTTGTTTTTTCAGAATGGCTGTGTTACTTCACAGCAAATATATAGATACATATAATCAGAGGGTCATAGAATGAATGAATGGCCTGGATTGGAAGGGACCTTACAGATGATGTGGTTCTAACCCTTCTGCCATGGAGAGGAACAAGTGTGTCAGTACATCACTTGATCTGTATGTTGGGTCTGAAGATCTCTTGGGGTAGCATCTGTGAGCAGTGTGTGTGTTGTGAACAGAGCTAGGGGTCAATATCTCACTAATGAACCACAGTTTGTCACTCCACAGGTGGAAAGTATCTTTTCAAAATAAACTCAACCTATTTTAAGTTTCATGGAGTATTCAATATAGCAATTTTTAGCAACCACGTGCTTCTAGAAAGCTGAAAGAGTACTGCAGCTTTTTATATATGCACGTAGGAAAATGCATGTACTTCTGCACAAATTAGTAATGGGATAACACTTCCTGAAAGACACCAAGGCTTCATTTTAAGGCTATATTTTCTATTCAACTGTCTTGGTAGGGTTTAAATATTGTGGAATATGGAATTTACATATTGCACTTTTTATTAGGTCTGCTACAGGAATGCAGAATTATTTGTCAGTGAAAACTAATCCTTGAAAGAAAAGATGTTACATACCCACAGTTGTCATGTAGTCAATTATATAAAGAGAGATGTGAGATATCAGTCTTTCACATGGCATGCTCAAAAGAGATGAGTGTTCTTCTGATGGTTTTTTTTTATTCAATTACAAAAAAAAAGGAGGGCAAGAAGTAGTCTAATCCCATTCATAAAATGAGATTCGTGAAATCTCAACAAGTGCTGAAATGGCAAGAAAATTGCTATCTGCTTAAGCAACTCTGCTGGTTCACATGAAACTCTCCTATTAATTATACAAAATAAAAAGTAAATTCCATGGGCTATAAATCATTTCATAATGCATTGGGAAGAATTCTTTGCAGCTGTTTATTAGGCAGTACTGCATGGTTAGGACATTCAAATTGAAATCAGTGTATTTTTCAGAGTAGGGTGGGAAATGTAGTACTAATTTAATTGCTTTTTTATTAATGCATAATTAGGAACCTCATGTTAGAATATATGTGTTGGCATGCAAATGCAATATTCTTAATGGAAATGTATTAATTGGGTGTGTTAGACTTATTTCTAAAGCATCCAATTGAAGTTTTTAATTTTGTTTGTTAATATTCTAGCAACTATCCAAGAGAATTTTATGATCAATATGCTCAAAGCCAAGAAAAATCTGTGGTCAATAAAATGCAACAGAAATACTGGAAAACAAAACAAACCCTTATAAAAGTTACAGGAAAAAAGGAAGATGAACATGTTGTGGCTTCAGATGCAGATCTGGATGCAAAACTAGAGGTTTGTAATGTTTACATAATGGGTGTTCTCTCTTTGTTAATTTTTAAAGTGTTTTCATTTCCACCAAGCCTGTAATGTGTGTGCACATAGTATGTAATAACATACGTATATTTTTATAATTTTCATATAGTATCTCTTCCAAATTCTGACAGAAGTATCTATGTAAATTCAGGGAATATGTTGGAATTTTTTAACATAAAACCCCATGTCCCTCTAACTTATTTGGAACTTAACATATCTCACATTTATTTTAACGTTTTAGGGACAGATTTTCTCCTTTTATTGGCGGGGGGATCAGGAGATCATCTTTATCCTGTGCCTATGTCAGTTTAAGGTAGTTTGGGGTTTTTTTTAATAGTATTTTATGGAGTGTACAAATGACATTCTTTATAAAAGTATAAAATACCACATATACCAGAAACACATGCAGTGTGCCAAGGGGCAAGGTGCACAGTGCACTCTGCTCTGGAGGTTTCAAGCAGATTAGTGGGGTCTGACGTGGCCAAAGAAGCTTCTGAAAGTCTGTAAAATAAAACCAAGAGAAAGAATCCTGCTGTGTGACAAATACAGTCCTACTGTCAGTATCCTCAGCCCCACTGAGGAAAAAAAATTAGTTAAAGGTTCTACAAATTGAAGACCTCTAATGTCTTTGAGACAAAGCAAAAAACTGAGGATGTACTACAGAAGTGTAATAACCCAGTTAATGTGCATGAAAGTTTTGTTTGTGTTGTTTTCTTATGTGAGGGTAAATGTTTTGCCTTACTGGCTTTCTTGCAGTTTCTTAAAAACAAAATTGACTTAGGATTCTCAGTTTATTTAGGTTTTAGCTGCAGTACAGGAGGCTGTATTACAGCAAACACAAGAACAGTGATACTTTATCACCTGGTGGTTCTACCTATGTAGTCTTCACAATGGATTATATATCAAGAGTATTGATGGAAAACAAGCTGGAAGTATGGAACAGTATTTTATAAATAAATACCTGAGTTTTTACTATGTCTACTGTGTTGCAGACTCATCAGGAAGGATGCTTTGTTAGCTCAGGTGGGATAGGAAATAGGGAAACTTGTGTTCCCACCAGTGCATGTTTTGGACAACTCCTCTCCTGCAAGTCATACTCCCAGTTTAAAAGACAAGACCTGTGAAAATTTGCAGTCAAGCAGCAGTGAAAGAAGGCGCTTACTGTGCCAGTGATCCGTTTTACTTCTAGCTGTGTAATGCCTGATGTGGCAGAGTTTAGGTTTAAGTTGTAGGCTGGAGGTTGTAGATGGCCAGACAGAAAGAGTAGTAATTTTTCTGTTGCCTAGAAACAGTCTTCAAATGTAGTCATGAGTGACTTTTTTTACTTCTGCTTCCTCTGGAAGCTTCCACTTTAGAAATTTGCTTATGCCAATAAAACTTTCAGTTTAAATCAACAGCTTTCGGTGTTGGCCATACCTATGCAAGTTTGTTCCACTAGACTTCACAGTGTCTATGAAAAATTCACTATGCTTATTTCCACACGTGAGAATGATTAATTGATAGATATTTTGATAAGTCTGCTCTACCGTGAGGTTTTTAGAAACAGATTTGTCCATCTTCCTATCTATACAAAGATATTACCTAAAAAAAAAAACCCCAACAGAAGTAGTTTGGTTTACTATCAACTGTTTATTATAGTTCTGTTTCCAAAGTTATTTTTTCTTTATTTTCTTTCTGTAAATTTATGATTGATCAGACTGTAGTTTCAGTGAATAACTTAATTGAAATATGAGCACCATTGATAAGAAAAATACCAGAAATATTGCTCATTGTTCAAGAAGAAAATAATGATCCCTAATAATTTCTACAAAAAGTTAAGTTCTTTCTTATATTTTATTCCTGAGTGTTTCTTGCATACACTTGACAAATTTTTCTGTATTTTGTTTCAATATCAGCTGTTCCACTCTATTCAGAGAACGTGTATGGAGTTGCTGAAAGCAATTGAACTGTATCAAAAAAGGATTTGTTGTAAGTATGATCAAACACAGTAGTTAAAATGATAAGAAGGTCTGCATTATGGAATCATTGAACAAGTGAAAAGGTAAAAATGGAAGTGGGGAAATAGTTTCATCCTATTCATAAGTAATGTTCCTTGCAGACAGCTGAATGCAGATTTGCTTATTTGTTTGAAGATTTCCCAGTTCTGAAGTTTTATATATTGATATAATGCAGTGATAGCAATAATGGCTGAAGAAAGCTTTCTTTAATTTTTTTCCCCCTTACTTGATTGGCTTGTGTAAATTGCGAAATATGTTGTCTAGAAATCATAACTCCTTTCTAAACTGTTATAGTGTTTTGTCTTTTTTGTTAATCAAGATTGCTGATGAAGAATTTTTGGCTTATTACTAGTTTTATAATTAAGTAATGTATGCTATTATGGTGAATTTGATAATGCTGACTTGATTGTAACAAGCATTCAGTAATTAGTGACAGTCATTAGTGAGAGATGGGGGGGACCTAATTTGGGAAGTTTCAAACAGCAAGTTGTATTAAATGTCCTCTAAAGGTTCTCTGCAGTCAATATTGTTTGATTTCTGGCCTGAAGATGAGACTCCAGCTCTGAAGTCATCTTCCAATTTACTGTCTTTCGTTGAATATTACCCATACTTTCTTAAGCCTTTCATTTTTCTTTATCTGAAGAAAGTCAGAGATAATGTTTCAGAATCAGGAGGTGAAACTGAAATACAGAATAGTAGTGTTCAGAGTTCCAAGAAATAGCGGGTGAAATCTATGATGCAATGATTGGCATCAGATGCAGATGTGCATCTTCTACCAAAGTGTACTGAGTCTGCATTGGAGTGGACTGTCAACATTTTGAAAAATGTCAAGAGGACTTCAAGAGATCTTCTTTTGTTGTTTTAGGCCATTCTCCCTCTTGGTAGTGGGTTGAAATTGGTACTATAGGAGATAGGCTCTTTAGAAGACAAAGAGATAAGGACATCATCCAATCAGTGTAAAACCACTTCATCTTCTTTTTAAAAAAATGATCAGTTACTTTAAGGTAGATGCCAAGTAATCTTGCCAAGTAATTTGAAAGTAAATGTTCTTTAAAATGAAGTACTATATTTTTCATGTGAAATTTTTTGTAGTCAAGCATGAAAAATGGTGAACAAGTAAAAAGCAAGTGAATGAATTTTGGTTAGTACAACTTGGAATTAGCTTCAATAAAAGTATGTTACCAAAGATCAGCTGAGGCAGTTGAAGTGGTTAAAAAGAATTAAAAAGCAACCTACCAAACCAGACATCCCAAAAAACCCAACACTGAAAGATACTGCAATCAAGACAGCCCTTTTTGTAAGACAACCAACCTGGGTGTTTTTTAAGAAAGAAACAGGACATTTTTCCTGTTGTCTTTTGGTGCTGATGGACTTTTGGGATTCTTGTTAAGTGTATCAACAGATGTCTCAAATGATTCAGATCTTCTGTTTACTAGGTGCAGAAATTCTGTGGAATTATTTATTTTTGCTTTGCTTCTTGGACTTAGAGTGACTTAAGCTGTTTGATGTTAGGCCAGTTTTAAAGCTGTTAGGAACCAATTAAATAACATATTTGACAACTCATTTATTTTTTGTTAGTTCTGTCTCAGGAAGAAAATGAATTGGGGAAATTTCTTCGATCACAGGGTTCTCAGGATAAAACAAGAGCAGGAAAAATGATGCAAGCTACAGGAAAGGCCCTCTGCTTTTCTTCTCAGCAAAGGTATATGGGACAACATTGCTGTCTGATTTACAAAGTACTTATGGTAATGGTAGTTGATTCACCATTGACATACTTCATTTGTCCATTTGAAATGTGTCAGGAACCAATTGATAGGAGAATTATTGACAAAATCTGCTGTAGTATTGGCAATATTAGTGGCTTCTTGAAATTTGCCTGATACTGCTTTTTGTCTTATGGACCTACTATGTCTGTATCTCCAGATCCTCTGCCCGTGCCTGTTCAGCTCAGTAGTTCTAAAGCTGTACTGCAGCGTCTCCATGGCCTCTCCAGCAGTAGGAGAGCTGATGTCAGGTGGCAGTTCTTACTCTGCAGAGAAATGCCACAGCAGGCTCACTGTAGAGGTGTCTGGGTCCTGCAAGGGAGGAAATGAGTAAGGGAATACTTTTTTCTGGGCCATCGAGTCTCATACCTTGAATAGACAGAGGAGAGAGGAGGAGTGTGAATTTCATATCCTGTTTGAGCTTTACACTAAAGTCCCCCTGAGAGAAGATGCTAGATCTCTACAGAGCTCATGTAGTTTGTGTAGGAGCAAGTAAAAGGTAAGGAATCCAGGGGGACACACAGGCACACTAACACCTGCTGTTAACCCAGAGCCCTTGATGTCTCACTGACCCAGTGTTTGCTCAAGGAGTTTAAAAGTAACAGTACCTGATAGCATTTTAAGTATTGTGATGCTCTTTTTAACAGCATTAGGACTATGAAAGCATGAAATACACTATCACTCACAAAACAAAGTTCTATTCCATTATGTTTTACAGGATTTGGTGGGGGGGGCTTTTAACTACTGTGATATTTTCTGGCTTTAGCTTAACAGTGCAGTTGTTTGGCTCAAAATAAACTATAGCATACAGAGCACTGAGAATTTAATATATTTACTTTGGGCTAGAGTTTGATCAGTAGCACCTCCAGTAACAGCCATGACTGGAATCTGTAAGACACATGTAAAGCACCTTTGAGCAAAAGTGCTGTTGACTGGCTTCTTTATGAAGCTTAACTGTTAATAGAAATCTCAGTGCATATCTACATAAACTAGATTTTCCTTTGGATATCCAGGTAAGAGTCTGTGGAATGAGAAAAAATGTAGTGGAAAAGAGCAAGTCACAATAAATTCACATATTATTATAGCACTTGCTCAATGCATTTTTAAGGTATCTTTTAACAATAGGTTCACATAAAAATAAAATCATATGTCTTTCTTCTCTTGAGCTATCCTCAAACTCTTGTTGAAGTTGGGACTGCTTTAATTTACGTTTCATGCTCATAGCTAGCTCCATAGCTGGAGATCAAGAAGACCTTTCTTGGGCTACTGGAGCTGAAATTAGGAATTCTCTTATGCCAAGGGACTTCCTAGCACATTAAACTAACTCTGTGCTGGTGTGGAACTGATTGAACCCATTCTAGTGAGGTGTTGCTAGAAACCAAGAGGAAAGCAGGAGCAGCAGGAGGAAGCAAAGCAAAAGGAGTAATCCTGTCTAGTTTTGAGATCCCATTAATAGCTGAAGTGATGGCGTAGCGAGGACAACAGTGTCCCCTACTGCCTTTCCAAAGTGTGGTTGCCAGAAGAAACATTTAGGAAAATGTCTAAATCCTTTCAAAAGGTAAATGTCCTTCAAAGGAATTGTTCCAATTCCTAAAAAAAAGAAAAAAAAAAAAAAAGGAAAAAATTCACATATCTGGAAGATGACTTCCGTTTAATGGAAATGCTTTTTGTGATGTTTAGCATGACAATCCTGATACATCTGTGATATTTTTCCTGTAATAAATTACCTTGGGTATATTTTTAAAGTCGTTACATGAAACTTGTGAAGAGGAATGGTAGTAACATAAAAGTGGCTTGTCAAAGTAAAATACATAGGTGCAGTAGAAGAGGTTTCTTTTCCACTCACACGTGTAATTGAAAAGTCACTAATTGAGCAGAACGGTTGCAAACGCAATATTCATGCAAAATTGTTCTGTTTCTCCAACCATGTTGAAAAATCATCTGGACATACACTAGCACTTAAGTGAACTGTGTTGGCTGTGTGTGTTTTTTTGAGTGCTAGTAAACTGTCAGTGATGCCTTTCCATGCTGGGTCCTAAAGTCCTGGTCACAGTCCTGGATCATTGCTCCGGCCCCTCTGTAGTTTGCCGGCAGAGAGAGGGGCAAAGCAAGATGTGTTCCAACCCAAGACTGCGAGTTTCAAGCTCTTTAGGATCCCTTTGTGCTCGCCAGCAGCTGATGCCTTTTCTTGGTCTTAAAATCAAGAGTCAAACACTAGAAGGGAAGGGAAAGGAAAACGGGATTTTACTTTGGTATTTATTTTAAGGATCCTTAGGTGCACTATGTCCAGGTCAAATGCACCTCAATGCACACCACAATGCCCACCCCCAAAAGAACTAGTATAACATTATAGGTCTTACTAATTAGCATATCTATCAAAAATTCCCCAATGAGAGGCTTGAATGAGCCTCCGCTCCCCAAGGAACCTTCCCCTGGATGGTTCTATCTTAGTTTACAAAATGTGTTCTGGAGAGGACCTTGGGGTCTGGGGCACACTAACCCCTACCTATGAACCTTTTAGGATGTTTAGTCTCCTATCTTAACAAACAAGTCCAAGAATGTAGGCAAAAAGCACTAAAGAATACAGAAGTTGTAAAAAGGTATAAAAGGCATTTAAAAGAAAAGGCGAAAAAAAATAATCATGGCGTCATCAGGAGTTGTATTAATCCTGTATGGAACAATATGTTTAACATGTTCCTCTCCTTTCTCTCTTTCCTTCATGCCTTCCCCCAGATTAGCACTCCGTACTCCTCTCAGTAGATTATATCAAGAAGTGGAGACTTTCAGATACAGAGCCATCTCAGACACATGGCTGACAGTGAACAGAATGGAGCAGTATCGGACTGAATACAGAGGAGCTCTACTCTGGATGAAAGATGTGTCTCAGGAGCTGGATCCAGATCTTTATAAGCAGATGGAAAAGTTCAGGAAGGTATGAAGTTTCCTCTAGTTTCCTAGAAGGAGTTGCCTAATGAATGACAATGAAGCATGGTTTTGATTGTTCCAAGGAGGGCATAATTGAGAAGCAGTAAGGATGCCGTTTATCCTAACTAATCTCTTCTGTGTGGGCTGTAAGGAAAGGCATTTTTTAGTAGTATATTCAACTTCAGCATGCATTTTTATAATTTAGATAATATATGTTTTTGAAGAAGGTTGTCTAATTTTGAATACTTAGTGGTGATGCCTGAATGACTAATGGAAGAAGATATATCTGCTGTCAGAGGGGGAAGGGAACATGGCTTTTTGCAACTAAAAGAATAACAGAAGTGCTATACTATCTGCTGCTGAATTTTGAGGGCAGTTAAAGACCGACATTTTCAAAATTCGGTATTGTTGGATTTTGGGGAGGAGTTGTAAATCTGGAATTTATTTTTAGGTTCCTTATGCAGTTCTGCTAAACACTAGAACTGCTGAGGAAGCACTCTACATAAATAATCTTCATTCAGTGTCACTCAAGTTTGCTAAACTCCTCCCCTCCCAAAAGACATGCAAAATCACAAGTCCTAGGTGGTAGTCTGCAGTTTTCCCACCAGGTGAGAGTATAGCATTTATTTGGGCTGATCCTGTGACAGTTCAGGAATGCTCATGAGACCTTCACATTTTCTAGTGAGGCCCTAGAGCCGAGTTTGTTAAAAGTTTGTAATGTTCTCAGTTGGCTCTTTATACATGCTGGCTATCAGGAAGACTTAGGATCGTAGCTATAACCTAGTGGCACATGCTTTGAGTATAGGCAGTAAAAAAATCTACAGAAATTGTGTCATAATTGAAAGCAGGGATCTAATAACAGAAACTGTATAAAAGTGTACATGCATATAGCATGTGGCTTAGAGATGGGTAATGTATAAAAGAGAAAACTCTGTTAATTGATGGCTTAAGCAGTCTGTAACTGAAAGTGTTTGAAGATGAAAGATATGTAGTCAGGGATTTTAGAAGCTTGAATAAACCATCCTAACAGGAGAGGACTGGCATGCATCTAACTATGCCATTTTTTGTAAACCAAAGTGGTGACAATAGCAATTAAGAAAGGGATGGAACAAACAATACCCAAGTTGGTCATCTAATCTTTACTTAATGCCTCAGTACAGGGTATTCCTGTAAATCTTGTGGCACCAGACATATATTTTATTATGCCCTATGGCAAATGTTTGTTATGGCAAGTTCTTGCAGGTAAAATAGTTGGAATGGTCTTGGCCTCAGCTGATTGCTTATGTATAATATTTGATTTATTAGGAAAACACTTTAAAATGGAATGTTAGAATGAATAAAGCAATACTAGTAATGGTCATAGAAGACTGATTTATAGCTTTCTTGCAAAATAAATGCTATGGAAAGCATAAATTATATAAATGGCAAAGTAATTAAAATAACATGTTTTGTGCAGTGAGCTGCTGTAGGTAAAAACTTAGATGTGAAGTTTCAGCCATCTTGGGTTGCTGTGCTTCAAAGTCAGCAAAAAAAAGTTCTGGGTTTTTTTTGAGTTCTTACAAAATTTAGTAGCAAAAATGTGGAAATACTAAGTATTTTAAATATTTCTAGGTCTGAAATAAGTTACATCCTAACATAAAAAAATAAAAATAGATTGTAAAATTCTGTAGCATGACCTCAAATAGTTAAAAAAACCAAACTTGAAAGTCTTTTGAACATTTCTCTTCTCCAACTGGCTGTCAACTGAAAACCTTTCAGTTCACATTGTAATGCAGAGAACAAAAAGCTCTACCTTTTGTAGCCAACAAAGTAAAGAAATGCCCCTGGTATCCACTTCCCCACATAACCCATCTGTGCAACAGGCATATCAAACTAGTCTTTGAAGATTTAATACTTGCAGAAAGTAAACTTTTCCTTTTTGAATCTGGGAAAAAAATACTGAAATAAAATCCTCGAGCATAACGTTCCTAGGTAGCTGTTGCTGGGCAAGATCTAAGTTTGTTTTTAGTGATTTACAAAAACTAATGTTGGCTACTGTAGTCCTAAATAATTAAAGTGGACAAGTTTTTATTGTCTTTTTTTTTCAAATTTTGCTTGCAGATCTTAATTGTGCCATAGTGTGGCAGTGTAATGCTGAGGTTTTAGGGCTTATTTTGGATCTGTAACAACAATTTAAGAAGTCGTGCTAGTTTTGTGTTGAGAAAGATGTTGTAATTATTTGTGTAAGGTTTTTGGTTCTTAAATATACCATTGCCAGAGAGAAGTGTTTTGAGCTGGAGCTGCATATTGAGTGATACCACCACCAAGTAGTTATTGAAGCTGATCCTGTCAGAGCACTTGAAAGAAAGTTTTCTTCAGACTTCAGATTGTAAAAATCCAAAGTATTACTTTAGTAAATGGGTTTTTTTTATTTCAAGTAAACAGTGCTGGTTTAACGATCTTTAATGCACCTAGTGCATCAGCAGTATTTATATCATTTAGTTAAAGGACTGTTTTTCAAGTCTGTAGCCTTTTATAATGTAATCCTTAATGTATCATTATGTATACAGATATGGTACTTGTTTTTGGAGACCAAAGTTAAATCAATCCAGATGGGTTTTCATACCTTCCCTCAGAATAGCTCAGGCTAAAAGATCAATAGTTGAGTCAGTATTTTCAGAGCTGATAAAATCTGAGTTAAAACACTGACATTTTTGTAGCTCTCTTTCAAAACAATGAGGTACTTGAAAGAATTTTCTAATGCTGTTCTTAAGGCGTCAGTCTAAGTATGCAAGACCCAGCAACACTACCCCTTTCAGAGTGTCTCAGAACACTGCAGAGCAGCCTTTTTACATTGTTGTTTGAAGATATCTATGTAATTGTAGCTACTTGAGTCAAACTAAGGAAATAGGTATTTACTTTTCCCTGCAGAGTTCTATAAATGCTATGTAACTTCTTTTTTTTTCCTTCCTATTAGCAGTTTTTATGAACAGTCCAGTGCTGTTCTGGTTACAGAGGTCTTCCATCCCAAGTTCAGAGTTTGAAGTGTTCCTTGAGAGCATCTAAGCAGTGCTGTGATATTTAGAAGAATTTTAATGAGCTAATATCCTTTTACCAAATTCTCCACACTGATCACATTTTAAGGTTCTTAAATCTGGTCCCTTTTATCTGTTTGGAGACTGTACACTATAACATGAACTGTGCTGTGATGTTGTAAAAATGTAGACCAAATGACCCAAGTGCTGGTGTCCTTCTTCCAGCTCTGAAAAGGTTAAGCTTTTCCATGCATTTTCTGAGCAGGAATGTGGCAGCGTGTAGTGATAGGCTGTAGTAGGGCAGCAGCCTACAGGAGCACAGGAGGGACTGCTGTTCAATTTTACTTGCCTGTGCTATCTCAGATGCATATACAATTCAATATAGACTTTCTCATCAAACCTTATACATTTCAGTGCCATCCCTAACAAGTAAAAAGTGAGAGCTGAAAAATATTGTCATGCTGACCTTTAGGCTGACTATAAGAAAATTACATCTGTGGCGTGATAGGTTGTTTATCATGCTACATTGATAAAGCAGGTTAATCCTTTCTATGTTTGTTTTTCACTTCCATCGTTCTTGTACTCCTCTGCTTCCCCTTCATTCTGAGGCTTGACCCAAAGCTGGAGTATCTTTGTAAATACCCAGTGGCTGTGTTGGGCTCCCTGAGACAGGCTGCACTGCATCTTAGTGCCCAGTCACCTTAGTCACCTGTTGCTTTGCATGCAGCTGTTGAGATGTTTGTTGATGCTGTTGTAAGCTTGCAGCTGAGTTGTTTGGATACAGTTTATCTCCAGTTCTTTTTACTTGTAGCCCTTTATATACTTGAAACAAAATGAATGCCCTTAAATGGCATTTAAAGATAAATTTGGCAAGAGAAGAAGGAAAGTTAAACAAGAAGAACTCATAATGACATAATGATAACTTAAACTGATGTTGTTATAAATGTACCAATATAGAGAGTGGCTGATCTGTGCAAGCTTTCCTTGCATATCTTGTATTTCCTAAAAGTTAGAACTTGTGTGGACAGCCAGGAAATAATGAAGATATGTGTAAATCTGTTGATTAAAAGGTCAGAAGGGAAACACTGAAGTATAAGTATTCATTGTAAAGGTTGCAGCAAGTATAGATAAGATACCTCTGCTGCAGCCTTTCAGGAAGGCTCAGGACCTACATCTCTGTTCCCCTGCTGTCCCCTTGCCTGTTGTCACTGCCTGGCATGAGGGTGTTTTGGTTTGTGTGGTGATGAAGGTACTGTGCCATGTTACAGCACCATCTGCTACTCCCCTGTCCATTAACATCAGCTGCAAACAGCCCAGCAAGCCTAAAGGCACTGTGGAAATGTGCTGGAGTATTGTTTTAATTTTTTTTTAATTCACTGTTAGTTTTGAAAACTCTTGGAGAGTAGAGAAAATGCAAAAAGCCTAAGAAAGGAGAAAAAACAAATATGATGCTGATGTTTGAAATAAGAACAGACTTGGCAGTTGCCATCCTTGGAATGTAAATTTCAGTTTCTGGTAAAAATAAAGTGGAAAGGAAATCTGTAGATGTTTAGAAGCTAGCAAATTGAAGAGCAAGTAAAAACACAGGTTTATAAATAACATTACATGTTGGGATATTTTATATTTTTGCAGTTTTAGTCAAACTGTTCATGTAATGGAAAACAAATTGCAAATCTGGATTGTTGCATTTTCTTATGAGTGATTACTGGAAAAGCAAATTTAACTTTACTAGAAAAATAAGAGCTCACAGGAGGTGAGAGTTGAGAATATTGGCCAAGGAACACTAAACAAAGTTTCAGAGGATCATAGAATTTAAAGACGGAAAGTAACTGAAAAGATCAACTGAACTCTCTTCCTGCCAGGGCAAGATCGTGCATCTGTAATATATTTTCCAAGTGTTTGTCTATATCTAATAAATATAATTCATTTGAGGGTGACCCTCTTAGAAATTTGTGGTGGTGTTTGTTGGTCGTGTTGTGGTTCAATTATTAAAAGCCAACCAAGAGAAAATGTGCTAATGCTGTTTACATCTGCAGATGATATTGAGCTGGAAACTCTTCTGGTTTTCCATGCAGCAAAGCAGCATCTTAAAGAAAAATGTCTGTGACCATGGCAGTGACAATGGTGTAAATAATAGACTCTAAGTTGTCATAGTTACAAATAGCAGTGTAATTGATGGATGTTTAGAGCCAGCTAGGGTAGTCACTGTTGAGTAACCCTGGGTTTTAAAAATTAACAAAAATAATTATTTTAAAAAGTTTTAGACATTAGTCATGTCTGTTTCATTTTAGGTGATACTTCCCCAGTAAATTTCAACTTCATGTGAAAAACTTAAAGCACATTTATCTTGAGGTGAGGATAGTGTAGGCCCCTGCATGTGAGAGAGCACATGTTGGTGTTTGTGCTCTGGAGGTGTCAGAAAGATCTGAGTTGCTTTAGTAGACCGTACGCTGGATATGAGATGTGTGGCACTGTCACGTGAAAAAAGAATGGTGGCTTTCATAATACCTGTTAGGAATCTGAGATAGTAAAAACTATCACATTGCTAGATATGATTTTTGTCACTTTTGGTTCAAAATCTTTGTTTAAAAAAAAAGCCTCCACCCATTCTCTTCAGTGATTTGGATTGCTGCTTCTGCTCTCTAGAAGAAAAGGTGAGCTTCCAGGCAATGCGGTAATACTGTCTGCAAGGTAGCTGTGTCCTCTAAAATTAGTAAGATGGTGTCAAAATGCACTCTGAGATCCACATCTTAGTGTGGCAATGTGATAGCAGAGATAGAGATAACAGCCTGCTCTTACGATATGTTGATAAGCAACACCTACACATACCAGTTCTTGTGACATGCCTGTGCCATCAAGAGTAAGTTTGGTTTCATTCTGGTAGGGAATAGCAGTTAGACTATGGGTTTTGAAGTAATTTTTTGTTTTAGTATGGAAGCATATGGTGTTGGAAATGCTAAATTTAGTGATTTACCTAGAAATTAGAGTAGCGAAAAACAAAGCACATTAAAAAGTGCTCTTCAATCAAAGTTGTAGTTATTGCTTTGTCATTATTTTCTCTCCTTGTAAAAGCAGATGGAGTTCCAGTGCTGAGCATGTTTTCATTACAGAGTTTCTGCTATAATGTTCTATCCAGGTTTTCCAGTCTTGTATTTAGTAACATTAAGTGGAGAAACCAAAACATTGCAAGATATTTCACATACAAAATGCTCAAGCATTTTAAGGCAGTTAGGAAAGATGTACCTCTTTTGAAAACGTGACCTTTAGCAGCTATGCTCTTCACAGTAGAAGCATTTTATAGTCTTATAACTTTGAATTACCATTTCAAGTACCATTTGTAAGACTCGGAGTACATAATGATATAAAATCAATTATTTTCTGAATCCATTTCATGTATATTAAATATCACTGATGATTGTTACTGGGTTAAAAGCAAAGTAACAATGTGTGGTGGAGATGGCCTTTTAAAAGCATAATAAGAGTATGTCACTTAAAAATAGAAACAGATTTCTTGGAACAGATTACATCATCTTTAGAGGTATTGCTTGTAGAGTATGGTGGCTTCCAGACATTAATGCTTGCCCTTGAGAAATGGTTCATCATCTGTTCAGTTATTTTTAAGAAAGAAGAGTTTGAAGTGAGAGTCAGAAAAATGGCTGTAAATTACAATAAAATTAAGTGCTAGACTACAGATACAATATAGTTTTTTAATAACTTTGTTTCATGTAACCTTGCTGAAATCCAAAAAGGTAGATTTGGGTTATTTGTACATTTTCAGACTTGTGGTTTTTTTGTGAAAAGGTAGGCAGACACATCAGACACATCCTAAAAATTTCTGTTTGCTTAAATAGCAGAATCTAAAATGTTTCAGCAGACTACAACAAATATTCAATGAAAAAAAAAATGGTGATTTAAATCAATAGTGTTAATGTCTATGTAATAATTGGTTTTGGTCCCAGTATTGAAAAGACTCTCTCAAACATGGTGTGATAAAAATTAAGCTCCAAGAATATTCTCATGTCTAATAATTATAGAAATATAAATATTAAACTTAATATTGTATTTTTTTAAAAAAGATAAAAACAACTGAACACTATTTTCTGAAATATTACTCTGAAAATGGGAAAGAAAAGATGATTGCCTAGACAATTTCTACTGCTCACATGAAAACTCAAACCCTGCAAGCTGGTCTATGTGGGCAAAGCCTGTTACCCATGTGGATCATTTTGTGAATTCAGAACCTAAATGAAGTGTAAAAAATATGACCAGAGTAGGTTGTGAAAAGAGAAATGAGATTTGGAAAATTCCCTCAGCCTTAATAATCTGAAAAGTCTAGGAGGATAGCTAAAGGAATATTTTTTAAAAATAAATGAAATACAGATGTGACTGAACCGAGAGAATTCTGCAGAAGTGAAGAATAAACAGGAAGGGGAATACAGCTGTTGGGGAAAACACTGTTTACACAAGAGAACCAAGTTTTTCTATGGTCGCCGCTGCCCAGGAATTCTTCTTATACTTTCCTAAAATGCTTGGGCACATGCATAATGTAGTCCATCTGCTTTTACTTCATAAGGCCTTTGCTGTTCAGTTGTATGTTGCATAGGCTCTGAATGATTAAAAACATGCTATGTTTGATTTTTCTCCTTCACATAATGAAACCAAATTAGGTAGGATTAAAAAAAACCCCAACAAACAAAAGGTACTGTTCTAACCAAAAAAAAGGCAAATATACCACCATGATTCAGGGTTCTGCCTGAACCCTGCTTAGATTTCAAATGTTTCATCTGTAATAGCACACCGTGAAGTCTGAAGAGCACCACAAAAGGATTTGGGCTTTTTTTATAAATTTGTACTCTTTCAGAGTTTGTATCTTGACAAAATATAATTAAATTCTTTTGAGGGAAACAACAAATGGTTATTGATATATTAAACGCCAACCAGGAATAGCAATAACAATGCATGGGATTATGTACAACTTTAACGCAGAGTTTGTGTTTCATTTGTGTTACAAATGAATCATGATTATTAGTGGGTGCCATTTTTTATTCCATGTTGAGAGGTTAAATGGAAAATGAAAACAAAACCTCAACTTACAGGATTTTTACTCCTGCATTAGCCTTGTAAACACAGTGGCTTTGCACTCAGGACAGTGAGAGCATCTGGAGACTGGATAGTTAAGGGACTTGGTAATCATGTTGATTTTGTTAAAGGTATCTTTCTTAAAGTGTTGGTGTCACATCTGGCTAGGATTTGCAGCATGTGTCAGTGCTATTCCCTGGCAGTTTGTACATCTGTCCATCCCACTGCCTGTTACAGTGGCTAAGGGATCATGCAGGCCAGCTCACTGTTTTATGGTGCTTTCAATGGAGATACTGTTACTGCGCCTGAATTTGAGCTTTTCAGATCCCTTTACCTAATTCCAGCTTATTCACTCCTTCCATGTGCCTGCTCAGAGGGGACCCAGATTCAATAACAATCTTCTCAGAACTTGAAAAATTTAATTTGGATGCAAAGAAATTAAAAATATTAATTATATTTTTTCATTATGAGGACACTGTACCTAAAGGAGTCAAGAAGACCTCCAAATTACCTGCATTGTCTGAGATAAAGTGGACTGTATAATTACTAGATGAACACAGTCATGGGCATAGTAGACATGTTAGTTTTGTGCTATATTACAATTTTCTTTACATCACCTGTCTGGTCTTTCAGTGTTCAAAAGCAGTGATCACCTATCTTTTTCCTGCAGGGGCTGACTATTTAATTGCTGCCCACTTGCCAGCATTCCCCCCTGTGCCATGTGTGGCAACCATCCTTTGCTCTCAGGTTGTCTAATATGATTAACATAATTGAGTTATGACAACTCAGCAATTCTCAGCACTTGTAACACTGAATCCTGGTTATGCCTGCTTTAGAGCTGTATGTGATCTTTCAAACCTGAAATATCATGTTATTTCTGGTTTTGCCGTTGATCTTGATTGGCCTGCTTCTTGCTACAAATCTTTGCAATAATTTTTAACAACTCATAGACTTTGATCTACTAGTAAAATGTGGCTCTTTTGTTTTCAGACTGCATGTACTTATTTGCACCTATGCAAAGAACTGCTGGATTTTTGTCAACTCCCTTATAGTCATTCCAGGAGAGGAGGGTTCAGGAGTTCTAAGTTTTCAGGACCAAATTCTTCCCTAGAGGATGTGTGTCCATGCATGAAAATATGCACCTGTTTGCAGATTGGGAGGGTGCATCCAAGCACACTGTGGTGGTAATGACTCCTGGCTGCAGACTGACAGATGCATGCTCCCTACTGCAACTACATTTGGGACTCATAATGTAAAAGTCTGTCCCCAAACTCTGAAATAATGCTGTCTAGATGAATGTCACTCTGTATTCAATTTAAGAGTCTGCTGATCATGAGTATTTTCTTTGTATGTCCTTGCATCAAGGTCCCTGTTAGTGTCAACAAGTGTTTTTTGGTCTTTTTTTCCTTTCAGCCTAGTAAACCACTCATTCTGGGTTGAACTAATACTGAAACTTGTTACCGACAGAAAGCTGAGGCATGTATTTAAAAGGCTTCTTAAAGGAGGAAAAAGCAGATGTTTTAACAAGGCTAGAAGCTATGTATTTATATCCTTCCTTTCATTTAAATTGTCATTTCATGTTTGTTCCCTTTTAAAAATAATTTGCATATTGATCCAAGCTGTAAAAATGAATACAATGGCTGTGAGGAAGCCATCCATATTAATAGCTTCAGGAGCTATGGTGTGTTCTCTGCTCACTGATAATCTGAGAGTAGCCAGGAGGTGAAAGCTCTGAGAAGTGGAGCTGCTTTCATACACAGTTTATTCCTGTAATGACCCTGTGTGAATGAGTTGGGAAGAGAGGCTGTGTGCACTCCAGCTCTCAGCTGTCACATCTCTTGCTGCATCAAAACTCCCTCCTTTGATACAGTTTGAAGTTAAACATATTGACCATAGGTAGTTTGCCTTTATACTGGATAAAATAGGAGGAGAGGCCTCATGCAGCCAGCAGTAGTGTCAGCTGGGATGCTGCTGCTGACTGCATCCCTTTATTTCCCCCTGAACCTTTCTTGGGAACACAAGCTACAGCTTTTTGGATAAAAGGTGCTGAGGCCAGGTTCTATCCTGCGTAAAGTGTGGACACAATTATTTGGAGTTGATTTATTTCTGCGCAGGCAGGAGATAGAGAAGTTGCTTGGCAACATGTGAGGAGTATGGGGCTATGTATTTGAAGAGTGGAGGAAGTTTTTTGGAAAGGAAAAGCCAGGAGTATGTATGAGCTGTTTTCTGGGAAAGATGTATGGCTACGCAGAGATGCTGCTTTTCTGAAAGGGGATGCCTAGATGAAGCTGAACTGGTGCAGAACTCTGTGTAAACACTCACTGCGTTTCAAACACAGCATCTATCCATTTAGCTTAAAAATGCATTTTCCCAAACTTAAATTCAAGTAAACCACTCTTAATTTGAAGTAAGTCTTGTGTTAACATGCTTAGCATCTGTTTAATTCAAAATTGTTGCAGCTTAGTTAACCTGCAGAAAAGTAACATATCTTCTCAATTTCCTGGGCTGTGAGCTCCAAAGCTCTTGCATGTTTTAAAATCGGGTGACTCAGTAATGGTTTTTTGCTTTGCCTGAATTTTTATGTTGTGATGTGATCATAATTTCAATAATGACTCTGAGTGCAGTTCTGAAAAATTAAAGATTGTTGTTGTTTTCATCTTCTTAAATTTAACTTTCCTTCATTTTACAGTAAATAGTGGTTGGAGTTACAGAAGTGGTCCACACCATGTATTTGAGAATCAGTTGCATGCTGTATTTGATAGAAGTTTTTATTAAGCTGATGTATTGTATTTTCTGTGAATATTTCTTTTTATATTTTGTTGTAGTTGTTTTATTTTAATCAATTGGATTCATATTCTGGGTCTGCACTGTGTGCTCTGTTCGTGAAAGGTGCTGTGAGGCTTTAAGCTAAAGACTTTGTTGTCTGGTTTTTGACTGGATGAACTTGCTGGATTGTGGATGTAATTTTGATCAGGGCTGTGTCCAGCTGCTGGGTAAGTGGAAAGGATTCTGCAGAGGCGTTGCTCTCCCCAAATGACACACTTTGTCTGCCTCCACTTGGCCATGCTAGAGGGGCAAAAATCAGGAAGGAGGAGGAAAATACCGCCTTAATTCCTGGTAATTCCTTAGAAAAAAATTTCAGAGGTTTTCTGTTGTTGTTGGGCTGTACCTTTCAACCTGTGGTGTTTGGGTGTTTTTTTCCTATGAGGGGACTAAATTACTTTTTAATAATGGAGAAGGAAGTATATTTCTGTTGCTTCAGGGCAGCTGTTCAGAATGCTGTTATTTAGTACAGAGCACTGTATTACTTGCCACAAATAGTTTTCGTGTCTCAGGGAAATTTAATTTGGATGTAACAAAACTTGGCTGCTGCAAAGAGGTGTTTGGATCATGTCTTTGCACTACTATAGTATTGACAGTAGGGAAGAAAATATGTCAAATTTGCATCACAAAAGGTTAAAACAGGCAAGGAATAAAACATTCTCTTGAGACATTTACAATTAGAACATCCTGTTGATTGAATAGCAGGACAGCTTTTTTCATATGAATTTAGAGTACATGTAGTTGGGCCTGTTCTGATGAAATAACTAACCCAGAAGCACAGCTATTACAACAATATTTATTTTTAGCAAACTACCCTCTAAAAAATAGACGGAAAAAATTAGTTATATATACATTTTCCCGCAGGTTTCTTGTAGACAATAGCACTGTTTAGTGTTCCAGCATGCACCTAAACATCATGAGTAAGTGTTTCACTTGGCAGACAATGCTCTGGGACTTGAATGAAAAGAGGGGATTTGTGGTGGGTGCTGAAAGATAAGCTCGGATTGCCTAGGTGAATCCTGGTATATGTAGACTTTTACAGGGGGGGTACAAAATTTTTTGAAAGGACTGCGATCTGATCTTCTCTCTGTACTGCAGCTGTAATTGTAGAAATGTTGGAGCATCTCAAAATTGCCCCCACCCCTTCTGCAGGTGAATCTATGTGAATGTAAAGCTTACTTTCTGTCATACAGTTACAATATGTGAAGCATTTCCTTGTGATTTCTGTTAATTAAGCATGTTTGGGCATAGGCAGTGCTTGAATGCACTCTGGCACCTCTAACAGTTATAAAATTATGTAACTCATTATTTTGAATTTTTGTAGTAGAAAATCTGCAGTTACATAGGTGTTATGTTGGAAAAGCTCATTTGAAGTATCTGTGCTGCCTTAGACCACAGAACAGAGTGTCTTTCTGGCATAAGGTGCTGCACTGGTTTGAATCCAGCAGAGCAAACTCTCCTTAACCTGTGAATGTCCCTCAGGGTTACTTTATTCTTCAGACAAAAATCCACTGTCTGTGCATCATCTTTCTTTGTTGGTGTCCAATGGTAGCAACTAGGGAGCTGCATAAAGCACATACACAGTGGTGTTTTCTCCAAGTACTGTGACCAGTGGAGACATCACAGGACATAAGGTTTGTTCTCCTGTAAAATTGTCCAGTTGTGTTTTGAACCAATATAAATTCTGGCCATCCCCAGTGCATGGCTGTGATCAAAGACCTGCCCTGCCGATGTTGTGTAAAGATCCCCTTGCCTCATGTTGTGTTCAAATGGCTGGTTCCGTACAATGCCCTCTGGTTCCCGTGTTGGCTGAAGTCTCATCTTTTACAAGTTTTGTGTGTGTGGTATGATGGCCTTCCATCATACTCCTCTTTACTCATTTTTTTTTCTGGCCTGACAAACCCTAATCTATCATTATTTTTACAGAAACTAACTTACATATTTGGTCAGATAGTTTGTTGTTGCCTGCCTTTTTTTCCCCCATTGCTAAGCGTAAGCTGAGTGTGTTTGCAGATACAACGTGGCTTTGGTTTGAAGAAAAATAGAGAGTGAAAAGTCATGTCCCTGTATAATATTTATGGAATCACATGCATAAATTGTGAGGAGGTTCTCATTTTTCCCCATCCTTGAAGAGACACAAGAGAGTTGAAAAAGGTACATTATAAAACAGCCGGAATAAACACAGGGCTGGAAAGGAAGTGAGACAGTAGGAAAAAAAAGGAGAGAAAAGAGTAAGATAAATGTCTATGTGTTTACAGTAAAGGAGAGAGGGAGAGCTATTCAATTTCTGTGATAGCCATCATTAAATATATCAGAAGATGGTGCAACCAACCTTTGTTTTTGGAGGGGAAAAAAGGAAGAATATTCAAGCCAGCCATAACCTTATATCCTTACAGGGTTCAGACAATTGCTCACATCTGCTGACTGTCAGTGGCTGTGAAGTAAGCAGTTCTGGCCATGGCTTACTCATTACTACCAGGCTGGAGTTGCGTGGTGTGTGAGCCAACAGGCTGAAGGCATTAAAAATTTTACAGGCCAAATAGTGAAAAACTGAAGAGGGTAATGTGGCATAAATGTGACACAAAGACCGAATTTCATATACTACTGAAAAAAAAAATCCACAGAGAAGTCCTGGTGCATGTCCATGGCCTGAGGTTTTGATAGGTATTTGTTCTTCTTTTAGAAAAAAATCCTTTGTTGGGATTTAAAAATAGTAGTTAATTCAGTGTACCTAACAACATACTTTCTTTCCTTACATTTTTCTATTGCTGTTAAAGTAAAAAAATGCAGCAAAGCTCATTAAGCACATTGCTTTTTAACATGGCATTCTCCTTGACCCAGACCATAGACACGGATTTCAAATGGGAAGAAAAACACATGCCTCTGACCCAAAGCAATGAGAGGATAATAACAGAGCTAGAAATTAGGGCAAAGTTACATAGGCAGGAGAAAATAAAAGCACGAGGCTCTGCGGTCAAAGAAGAGAGCAGAGAATGGTAGTTGTGCTTCATCTGTGATACGTTTGTATCCTGAGCACAATGGTCTCACCTTCAGTGACTGGAGATACAAACAACAAAACAGTGTATGTTTGAAGTACTAGATTAAAGAGTCCTTTTGTATATTCAATCACAGTTTCATCTCTTTTATATATTTATTTTCTCCCAGCAGCAAACTGCTGATTGCAACTTTACAACTACAGTTGAAAGCTTTTTGCTGCAAGAGTTTTTGTGAAGGTCTTCTGTAAAGATGTAGCTTAGCTGTAAGCCAGCAGTGTCTCTTGGTGCAGTGTGAGCAAGCAGGTTTTCATTCCACATCTCTGGATTGAAAACCTACCGAGAACAGTATCAAAAAGTGTAAGGTGTAATACAGGGACTAGGGGAAGGATGAGGTGTTTCTAAATCAATCTGTCTCATTTAACAAAGACAAGATGAAAAGGTGGTTGGACCATGGTACATTCATAAACTGCTGAGACTCCTCAGTCTGTTCATAAGGAGTTTATCAGGAATCATGGTGTGGAAGCTTATACTGAATGAATTAAAAGGGTAAATAAGACACACATTCAAACACGATTATTAGCAATAAAGGAAATCTTTTTCAGGATGTCATTTAGGTTAGGGTTTATCAAACATAACTTCAGACGTGTGCTATGTAGATGTCTACACCTAAATTGATCAACGAGAATTTCCTTTAGCGTGGAGAGAAACAGGGTAATATGAAGTGAACTCTAGTGTTAGTTGTTTGTGTTTGCTAGATCTCCATCCACTAACACAGGCCACAAGGTAACAAGGTGAATGTCAAGGCCAGAGCTGGGCACACCTAGCATACCTTTGTGGAAGGCATGCCTGAGGGTAAGTGCAGGAGTAGTATTTTGTGATGTTCATCTGCTGATTTGTACTGCCTTTAACCTCTCTGATGAAATACATAGCAACTGTCTAGCAAGGCTTTTCTGGAAAACCTGTGGAGCTTCCCAAAGCTGGATTAAGTATGAATGACCAAGGGGATAGGTCAGGGACAAATTCTGGTAAAAACTGAGCCAAAATAGTAATGACAGTTTTGAAGGGTCATAATGGCTCTCCTCAAGAACTGCCATGGACCATATCCTATTAGGACATTTGAAAATCATAAAATTGGAGAAAATATGATACGCTTTTTGGTGCTTCCTGGAGTTTAAAATTTTGTCATCTACAGATACCAGATTTCTCTAATAAAATGTTTTTAACATATTGAAAAAAAGTAAATTAAGTAAATTGTAGCATGTTTGAATGACAGAGTTTGCATGAAAGCTTCTGGGTTTGGGGGAATAACGTTTTGGTTATATGTGACTTTTTTAGTACTTTTTATCTCTATTTTTCTTCATTGTAGCGTAAGGAGAGAAAAATACATGTTTAAGTCATGGAGATTTGATGGTTCTGACTAGAATCAAAAATATCAGTATTAAATGAAAAAACCTTTTAATCAACTTACACTGGCTTTATGGTCGTTCTGTTTGTTGACAGTTGATGTTTCATATTGAATTGCCAGGCAGAGAAACATGATCTGGTCCCAGAAAATACAGTGAAATGCAGCTGCTGTTACACTCATCCATGTTAAGCTGCATTTGTCTATATGCTGTTACGGAGCAATATAGCATTGCTTCTGCCTTTTTCCTTTTTTTTTTCTTAGTTTTCTTTAGCACTCTTCTTCTATTGCTTACACTGAGTTCCAGGACTGTCATGAACAATTAAATCTAAAATCTCTGAGTAATTATGGCAGGTAATTTTTTAGTAGGTATTTGCAATTATTTCAGTTGGTGTTGGTTTCATTGGATTATGTTGGATATCACTGTGTTTTAGTGGAATATTTTATTTGTTTCTCACCATGAATGTTTCAGCCATTAGAAAAAAACGGTCTTTGAGGCTTAAGAGTATTTGTGTTGTCTTTTATCTTGTGATAGACTTGCCTTGTTCAAGTCTGTATATAATGAGAGATTTCTACCACTTCAGGACATCAGAAAGTTGTATCATCTTCGTTTCCGGAATCTTTCTCTCTTGCAATGCAACTGACCTAATACATCTTTAATTCAGCTTTCACTTACCTCCCGTCTCTCCGCATGAATTTGCCAATGTATTCAAGCTACTTCAAAACAGGGCATAACATTTTTGAGAGCTGTTTCAGTGTTATTTGCTTGTACTGCTGTAGCAGCTGGGTGTCTGAGTCATAGGCAGCAGCTCCACTCCACTAGTTTTGCATAGGAAAAGAAGGCAGGAGTCTGTACAGCAGGTGTGCCTGCAGTTTTTCCTCTCCTCTCCTCACACAGGCATAACTGCTTTCTCAAAGCTGACATACCAGTTCTTTTATGACAGAAAGGTTGACAGTACTTTCCATAGAGTCAGAGAATGGTTTGGGTTGGAAGGGGCCTTAAAGATCATCTAGTTCCAGCCCCTTTTCATGGGCAGGGACAGCTTCCATGGAAGGTGTTTGGTTATTTCCAGATGAGACTGGTAGACATGCAGTGGTAATGAATTCCTTTATATGAATTGCAACATGACTGCCAATTTGCTTAATCAAGCTTAATAGAGTGAGGTGCTTAGGGCTTTTGCACAAGCACAGAAAATCATCATTAAGTCCAAAATGGCAAATTTAAGAAATGTATTATTGGAACTTGTTCTGCGCTAAAATTACTTAATTCAAATTTCAAGTATAGTTTCATTTCTTGAACAAATGTGATGTACATCTGCTCAGCTTCAGACTTAAAGATATAATTTGGATCTGTTTATACTGTCCAAGTAGTTTTCCCTTTTAGCTAGACAGGGCTCACTTAAAAAATATCATCTCCTAAAATTAGTTTCTACCAGTGTTTCTCATCAGATCATAAATGAAGATTTTAATAACCAGGGTTGAAGCAGACAAGCAGAAGTATGCCCACTCTTCTTTAACCATTGTTTTTATGTGTTATTCTTAAAAAATGATGGAGCAGAGATTAATGAATGCAGTAAATACTATTCCAACCCAAGGGAACAGTTGAGTCAAAGTATAGTCTGCTAAATGTAGAATATACCAAAGCACTTGGAAATCAGGTTTCATACTGTGCAAGGCATTGGAATTCCTTACACTGCATGTGGAAAAGTCTAGCTACAGGCATTGTTTTGTATAAAACATTACCTTTTCTGTTCTCTGACTGCACATTATCAATCTTGAATTAAAAAGAAAAGGAAAAATAAACTGGTAAGTACTTAGTTATGCTCCTGTGAAAGTGTAATGGGTGCTCCTTATCAAAACACCACTCAAGCTATGAAATTACTAGAGTTTGTGGGAACTGAGGATCTAGTTCCTTATGTTTTCTGTGCCATATGCAGAAATGCTGTAAGTTGTGCTCTATGGTAAATACTTGGTCCTCAAAGTACAGGTTGATTTCATTTTCAAGTAGTCTTTACAACGATCAGGTATGCCAGAAGGTGCTATACTTATTTAACGCAAAGATTTGTGCCGATTCCATCTGCTGGTAGAGTTTACCCAGAGCCCTGAACAGGAAAGTTTGCTATATTCCAGGCATTTTTCCCTCTTGATTCACGTACCCCCTCCTTCCAGCCTATACACACGCTGTGCATGCTTTTCAGATCGAGTAAGTGAGAGGTTGGGTGACAAATTAGACTAAAAGCATCTGTTTCTCCTTCTATGCTGGAAATGCTGAGACAAAAATATACTGTATGTAAAATGAGTAGTGCATTTATCCAACATAATTTTGGAGATGATGCTTCACTATTTGAATTGTCCCTGAAATTAGTCTACTACTTAAAATAAATTTTGCATTTTGTAGGAGACTAAAAGAAAGTAGTAACACAGATGTACTGTAGACAACTAAAGACTCCTTGAAAGTAGGTAACAAATCTATAGTTTAGTATCTGAACATATTGAATAGAATTTTTTAACTGGGTCTGAGCATTATTTTTTTTTAATGTTAGCATGCTTGACGATTAGAATTTTTCTGTTTGAATAAAGATTTCCAGCATACCTGCTGGAAAGCGGCTCTATGGAGAAGGACCTGGGGGTACTGGTGGACAACAGGCTATCCATGAGCCAGCGGTGCCCTTGTGGCCAAGAAGGCCAATGATATCCTGGTGTTCACTAGGAAGAGCATTGCCAGCAGGCTGAGGGAGATGATCCTGCCCCTTTACTCTGCCCTAGTGAGACTGCACCTGGAGTGCTGTGTCCAGTTCTGGGCTCCTCGATGAAAAAGAGACAAGGAACTCCTGGACTGGGTCCAGTGGAGAGTGACAAAGATGATTTAGGGACTGGAGCATCTCTCTTACTGGGGAAAGGCTGAGGGATCTGGGCCTGTTCAGATTTCTGGAAGAGATGACTGAGAAAGGACCTTGTCAATGTCTCTAAGTATCTGAAGGGAGAGTGCCAAAAGGATGGACCAGGCTCTTCTCAGTGTTGCCAAACAACAGGACAAAAGGCAACAGGCAGAAACTGATGCACAGGAAGTTCCACCTGAACATGAGGAAGAACTTCTTTACTGTGCAGGTGACCACGCTATGGAACAGATTGTCCAGGGAGGATGTGGAGTCTCCATCACTGGAGATACTCAAGAACTGTCTGGGCACACTCCTGTGCCATGTGCTCTGGGATGACCCTGCTTGAGCAGAGAGGTTGAACCAGAGGACCCACTATGATCCCTTCCAACCTGATCCATTTTGTGATAGTTAAGAAACTGTGTGAGCAAATACTTGCCCTTAGAGTCAAGCATTCTAGAATCTGACTTCTGAGCCCCCAAGATTTAGGATTGTAGCATTTCTTTATTTACTTCCATATTTCAGTCTTTTGAAATCATTTCAGGTTTATCTGGCATCCTATAGTTTATCACACTGTTGATTGAATAAGATACTGCTTTCCAAATTTATGTTTTCTTGTGTGCTCTCTGTGAATATTGTACGTAGGTGTTTGCACTGGGAAATTGGGAAATTAAAAGCAGGTTGTTGTTCCAGGTTGCTGCTTAGAAAAAGACAAAGAGTAATAATCTTTTTTATGTCAAGAGTACCATAAGATTTTCTCATATAGTGTAGGTCTCACATCTAGCACCGGTAGTTTCAGATGCTTAGAAGCTCGTTCATCATAAAATAATTCAAGTTGTGTTTGGATCAGGGCAGTTCTCCTAGGATCAGGAAAATCCTGACAGTTTTCAGACCAGGATCTTCAAGAACTTCTGTATGTTCAGCTTTAATAAACTTAAATATATGAATAAAAATTCGCAGGACTGAGTCCACAATGAGGTCCTGTTTCTCATGTCTTAAAGAGTAATTGCAGAGAAAGAAGAAGATTAGTATGTATTATATCAGCTTTCCCTAGAGTAGAAAACCAAAGGTTCATTCTGATAACTTGTGTGGTATTAAGTAGATTATGCTTTGTAAGCACTAAGCCTTTATACCTAATTCCTGAAGCCAACAAGTAATCTTAAAAGATGTCTAATAATAATTTCAATTGAAAATTCATTTATTGGCACAGATAAAAAGCAAAAGGTCATGCTGATATAGTGTGGGTGTTCTTTCTTGGTTATCCTGCACTGCTGCTGAATAAAGGAGAATACTTCTGCTCAATAAACTTTCAATATATCAAAAAAACCTAAAAGCATCCTTAATTTGATAGTTTTCATAGTATCACATCTTTTCCTGGTTGGCAAGAGAAATACGTAGCATTTGGTAACGCAGCATTAAGTATCTTGAATCATCTATAGGAACATGATAAACATAAGGGTTTGTGTTCCACATTGTGTTGTGGATCACCTCTTTCTTTTTATGAATGTTTTGGCTTTTAAAAGAAACACTAATTACATGTTCATTGAAGATAAATGCCAACCTTGTTCTTTGCTAAATGTCCCTGAAGAATGTATGCAGGAAGACTGCAACTCAAACTTTACAGGTGCTTTTGTTTTATGGATTTTTTTTTCTCCTTTCTTAAAGAGTTGGAGTAGGAATTCATAACTACATTTAGTAGTACTTCTTTTCTTTTAACTTGTGGCTCACCATCTCTGACAGAGTATTTATATTCCCCAGAACTAACATTCTTTGCTTACTTGGACTTTCAGTCTACAAAGACACAGCTGTTCTTACTGTGCTTTCACCAGTGCTGTGATATAACGAGTTGGAAAGGAATTCTGATCTCAGCTGTACCATTTGAAAATATAGTTATATATGTGACACACTTCTGTTTACATCAGTTGAATTTCTCTGGATTTTCATGGCTGTAACTGAGGTTAGTTTTTGCAAAGCCCTCCAACATCTCTTACTTAAATCCCTACCTATTGCAGCAATTCTTCATGGCAAAAGATGCGCGTAATCCTGTATTTGCACGTAATCCTGTATTTCCTTTTTGCACAGGCCCATGATTTTCTTCACAACTCTCCTTTTCACACTGAAGTTGTAACTGCTCTCAGGCACTTGCAGCTAAAGCAAAGGACTTGAGGACCCAACATAGGACAAATGTCTTTATCCAGCACTGGATAAAGCTTCTACACTCCTCCTGCCACTGCTCCTGTCTTCCTCCATTGCTGCTCAGTTTTGGAGGTCCATAAGCTCTTTACCCACATGCTGTTTTGACTAGGCAGCTGTGCCTGGGATGGCGCTCCTGGCATGGATAGTACGGTGCCTTGCCTGGGCTTCCCTCAGGCACAAGCTAAAAGAAGTGTAGCAATCCTTGGGGATCTCAAACTAAGAGGCAGCCTCAGCTCCTGCCATTGTAGCTCCGACTGGATAGGGCTTTTCACAAAATACTGTATTTCGTAGTAGATATCTTGGCAGTAGCTATTCCTTGCTTTTTCTGTCACAGCTTAGCATTTGTCATGCTTGCCTAAGAAGTGGAAGCCGTTAGGGAAATTTCCTCTTTCCTGAGGAAATTCAAATCCGTCTCTACCTCACTAAAACGTCTCCTAACTTCCTAAGAAGTCTTCCATCTTCTGGAGACCCCTCTTTGTTTTTGAACTCTTCAACATGCAAAGACAACGAGCAAGACAACATCAGTGAGATGTTTTACTCATGTGGTTAGAGCACTGGATCCAGTCAGAAGTTTCAGTTGTAGTTATTACTACCAGAACTCAAGATTTGTTCATTGATTGCTTGGTGTAATATGTGGAGTTGTCCTGGAAGACCTCCTCTTCTGGATGAATGCAGTAACCACAAAGCTATTTTATAAAGGTAGAGTAGCTCTGCTCTTTACTGCAGTAAGAAAGTGTTCAGGTTTCTTTCTTTGGCATCATCCTTTTCTATGATTAAAATCTCACATGTAAGATTCTGCATTTATGAGAGATTTTGAATTGTGGTAGTTTCTTCCTTATGAACAGATTAGGCTGATGTGCAGTATTGCTTCTGCAGAGCTGATCTGATCAGTGAAGTAAAGTTGCCATGTGTCCAGCAATCCGAGAGTCGCACAAATTGTATGAGTAGGTCATCTGGTGAATTTGTGATGCACATCTTTGGCTATTTTTCTGCTTGGTTGGAGGTCTTGTATACTCCTGGGTTTGGAAAAATAAGATTAGAAGTGCAGTAACCATAACATTTCAGATTGCATTATGAGATGTATGTATTTGTTCTTACTGCACAAGGACCTTGCTGCAAAGTTCCAGATTCACTTCTGAAGATCAGGAGCATACAAGTTTGTCAAATCTCTGATTGAGTTTGCGTATTCTGGACAAAATGAGTTTACTGTTGGAGTTAGGCCACAAGAGGAAAGAAAAGTATGATTTACTACAGTAGTTTGTTTTCACTGAGAAACTTCTCATTTTTTGGGTAAATATTTTAACTGTGAAAGAGTTACAGGACATTCATGATGTTTTGTGGTTTGAGTGTTTCCCATTTCATTGGAAGAAAACTGTAACAAAACTTGTTTACAGAATTTAAACAAATTTCTTTCATTAATATAGTATTTGGGTAGTGTACAAAGCTGTCACAAAAATGAGAACTCCTGAGTATGAAATGCCCTCATCAACCTTCTACCCTGATACAAAATCATGTCAATGTCGTTGTCAAGCATATGCAGTTTGTGGAACAGGGTGTTATACATGAACTTAAGGTAACATTTTTATGTACTTAACAGGTGGTAGAAAAATAGTTTGAAAAACGAAAACTTTTTGAAACTGAAATTGTTAATTCGTAGGAAAAGAGGACTTGATATTTTTCTGATACCAATAAACAGGAAAGGCGCTCCCGTTTTAGAAGGAAAACTTTAATGAGTGAATTTTTTGTAGCAGATCAAAGATATTAAGTGCTATATCATTGCAGATAGACTTTAAAGTTTGTCAGCATGATTTGTCTCTTTCTGTAGGTACATGGAAATGTCTCTGACTGTGCACCTGTATATTATGCAGTAAACTTTTAGCTGCAAATTTGTTGTTTGGCCTTTGAATTTGTCTTTCTTGAAAGAGATACCAATATAAGTATGTTTTCCAATTGTTTTCAGTATATATTTTATACTACTATCCGTCATACAAACAGGGGTTAGAAAACAAAAATTCTTCACTGAATATATTACAAAAATCAATAACAGAGACAATAGGAAGAGTACCATTTATCAGCCTGTTTTATCTTAGTTTCAGTGGGATTGATGAAAATATAAATTGCAATTGAATCTGTTCAGTTGTCCAATCTTCCTAGATGTTGTATTAGTTTGCTCTTTCATTAAAAATGGAGGGAAAAACCACTACATTAACGACTGTCCCTTTGTTTGAAGGTTCAAGCACAAGTGCGACATGCAAAACTCAACTTCGACAAACTGAAGACTGATGTCTGTCAAAAAGTGGATCTTCTGGGAGCGAGCAGATGCAACCTCCTTTCTCATGTGTTAACAACATATCAGGTATCCAAGGAAAATGTTGATGACCTCTGAAAGAATGTTTTCCTGTTAATGTGGTTTTTTAAGAGGTTACCATGGCAATATTCAACTGTAAGAATATGTAACTAGTATCGGAGGGAAGATGCGAAATTTGCACTGAAAACAGATTTGTTTTAACACTGGCACTGAAATTTTACCCTGCCTTACAGACAACACTGCTTCATTTTTGGGAAAAAACTTCACACACAATGGCAGCCATCCATGAAAGTTTCAAAGGTTATCAGCCATATGAATTCACTATGTTAAAGGTAAGGAATATATAGATATATATGTTTGCCCAGTGATAACCAGTAAAAGATCATACAAGGATGTAGAAAGCACATGTTGGTATTTTTCCCATATATTTTCTGACACTAGGTTTTCTGTTTAATATCCTTCTGACTAGTAGGATCAAAAACTGTATGTATGTGCAGTGACTGAGAAATATTTCAAAGGAAGACATTTATTAAGGGTTGTGGGATTGTGTTGGATTATTCATTGAATAGAATTAGGGATTTATGTTGCTCTCCAAAATGTCAAAAGTGCATTAATACTAACTATGTTGTCTTTGCATCTGTTTTTCACACTCTTTAAGAACACCTTTTTTGGCCTGAATATGCGTAAGTGGATGCTCAGGGTTCCCCCATCTGTACTCACTTTCTAACCCTTTACTGGGAATTACTGTTTTGTACACTAGTGGTATTTGCTGATACTCTGTAAACTCTCTGTATGGCATGTGTGCAATATCTGACTGAAGTCTGAGTTCAGAGTTTTGCCAAGTATCTAAAAATAATCACTAAGCATTGTGTGTTTTCTTGGTCATGTTTTCCCTGCATATGAAGCTGCTCTGTGTGTTGCAATTTGAGACTCGGCAGAGGAATGGGAAAACAGTGAAAAACTTCATGAACCTACCAGTTATGCTCATAGACGTTTTTGTCCTGTAGTTATTTTGGGCAATGCAATAACTACGTGATTGGCTACTGTTTGCATGGGAAAAAAATAACGTGTGACGGAGGTCTAATGGAAGGGTTGCCATGGGTAGGAGAGTGAGGAATGAACAGCATGCAGCAAAGCCACTCTTTCCTTGGAGAGACAGCCCAGTTTGAAAATGATTACAAGTCACAGCCCCAGCCCATGAAATCCATCTGCATGTGTCAAGTGGAAGTTGGGCTGCATTATGCCTTATAGCCTATGGCTACCCCTGAGCTCCTGGGAAAGAAGCACCTGGAGGTATAAGGTGTAATTCACCCCAGACTACCAAACTTGTCTGTACATGACTATGGCATATTTAAAGATATTTTCTAGAATGCAAGATGGGACAGAGCAGTTTGTAAACTTTGCATAAAGAGCTTGTGGAGACTGTTACTTCTGCAGCTTGAACCATCACAGCAGACCAAACAAACAAATTTCAGGCTCAATCTTTTCCTGATTGAGGAGGTTTATAAACTGTTTCATCTTACCCAGCCTCTGAAGAATCCTGTCTTGCAGGAGAAATCCTCATTTGCTATGAAGTTAACATAACTTTAAGCCTCTTTCTTTCATAGTCTGCATCACAGAAGATGGGTTTTAGTCAGAGTTTACAGTCAGATTTCAGCAGGAGACAGTTGGGCATCGCTATGTTGACATTGCTAGTAATTGTCTTCAGATTCACCAGCTAAACTCCAAACCAGGGAAGAAAGTCCCCTTTACTTTCCCCCTCCCTGGGCTTAGCTTGGCCAGAGTCTGCTCAGGAGCCTGGGCACCATGCTGGTGGGCTCTTTGCTTACCTTCCTGATGTTAAAAGGTTTCTGAGGATGTTTTTGTCTTTGCTTTGATCCAAAACAATTTCAGTCTAATTTGTGTAGGTAGCCTGTATTGTTGCTAGGTATTTATTCTTCATGCTCTTTTGTATCTAAAAATTTGTTTATTTGAACAGAACACAGGATGTTTCAAGACATACAGTAACATTTGGACACCTTGGAGAGGAACTTGGAGAGAAAATGCACCTGTTTTGGTGTACCCTTGTGATAGAGGATGAGAGAGATTTGGGGGATGCTTTGTACTTTTTAAACTTCCTCCTGTGAAACCTTTCACTATGATTTAAATTTGAAATTAGATTGGGAATCTGTGATAAAGAAATACCATCTATATTGAACCCACACAGGTAACAAGTACTCCCTTGAAGCAAAAAGTAACTGTAAAAATGGTTGTGAATATTGTAGTGTTTAGGATGCAGCCTAACTTTGTTATGAGAATCTTAACCAATTATATTGCTCACCTCCTACACTGAAAAGATGTGATTTCCTGTTTTTGCACTGATATGTTTACTGGTAAATGATGCTAATCACGAGATAGTTTAAAACTATAGGATTTCATGTAATTCTGTGCTTTCAGAAAACAGCTGCTTGGAAGTAAGACTGTTATTGGCTTTTAGTACCAGATTTTTTTTCTTTCAGTCTCTAGAGTTATTTTCTTTACCAAAGTCTTCTCCACAATCTCTTGTCCCCCAACTATTAGTTTCCAGTTGTTTACATTAAATGATTGCTAAGATGATTAAATAAAAATCTGGTGATTGCATCAGGTGAGATTCGGTTGCCTAAGAGAATAGATGTCTGCTGCTACTTCAGATGCATTACTAGGCTAAGTGAGCCCTGCTTGTCACTTCAGAAGGGTGTGGTGAGTCCCAGCTCACCTCTGCTAAACCTGGGTGTGGAATAACAATAGGTGATTATAGTTCGGGAACTGATCCCTACCAGTCATATCATATGTTCATGCCAGAGGAACTATATATTAAAAAGGAGCTGCAAACTAATTTTACATTGAGGTTATGTGGTATTATTTTTTAATGAAGTATAGTAAATAGCTATAGCTGATCGAAGGTCATTTAGTTTCTGATGGAGAAACTTTTGGTTTCAAACTGTACCCAATGAAGATGCCATGTCTGTTGTTGACTTTATGCATTAAAATATACAATCAGAATATATAATGGCTTAAAATACACATAAAATATTTCAGTGTGCCCGTTTTATTTAATTTAATTGGAAGTTACTTTTAGACTATTTTTCCCTGCCTTATACCATAAAAGGGGTCTTTCTTAAATGAAAATTTTTAATTTGATGCTTGTAAATAATTTTTGTCTTTTATGATTCCATAAAAGACAAAATCTTGCTCATACAAATTAAACTGAATTAAACTAAGCATACATGAATGTAGGGTTACTGTTTTGCTTTAAAACAATAAATTAATACAAGTTAATATTTGACTGAGATGTAGATTTTCTTACTGAAAAATTAAGAGATGCTATGTACTAGAAAATCGCTAGTTGTATTTTGTAGTATAAATATATATTCGTGTACCAGGTTTACCTCAGGAAAGAGACTCTGAAACGCCTCTTGGGATTGTTTCTGGAAAGAAAACACTGTCTTAGGAGATGTTTGCCAAACTCCCTTAATGAAAAGCAGCCCATTTGTTTTCTTTGCTTCAGGGTGTATGCAGAGAGCAGTATAATTGTGCTATTGCAGCTGTATTTCCTAACTCCGAGTTTTATGCTTGATGAAAGATGATTATTAATGTGCTAACAACCCTATGTATAATGATGTAAAAGTATCCGTTACTGTATCCATCGCTTTAATGTTACAGATGATGGGCTGCTGTTTTGGTAAAGCCTTTAAGGTTTCATTGTCTTGAAATTAACATATATCAAATGAATTCAAGTTTATTTCAGGGCCTACTTTTCATGAATAATACCTCTTTCTAGTGTCTGTTACCATTTATTTGCCTTAGTGACTTAAAGAATAATTAGTTGCATTTTTTGCATTTAAATGCTAGAATACCAAACTTCCTTAGGAGTTCATATTGGCCTAGAAATAATAATAGCCTTGGTAAGGGAATAAAAAGGCATAAATCTCAATGCATCTATTTATTTCTGTGAAGTGGAATACTGCTGCCTCAGCTCCTTACGTGTAGTACTCCTTTGGAGTACTCTGTCCAAACAGATACTACAACGCTGTTGCCTTCTGCTGACCTCTGCTGTAGTCTGGTATCCTCTCTTGTTTCTGTTTGTCACACCATGACTTTACTCATAGACAAGATTGCCTATGATTTTGTATCTCTAGGGGTTTTGGGGAGGTGGGGTATTTCTTTTCTTGATGAATGTCTGGGAGGAAATTCTGAGACAACCTGCTTTTCCTCTTCAGCTCTCCCCCCAAGTGAAATACATTCTAGTTTTTGTCTCCTCAGTGATGTTGTACTTCGTCATAAATGTTGTGACATCTAGGGATGTATGCCTGGCTCTTGAAACTGCCCTTAGCTGTGTTGCTTTGATTCTTTCTCAGTCAAGAAGTGCATTAGTTGTCCAAGGGCTCTTGGGAAGAGCTGTGGGTAAGCTGAGTGCAATGTCAACACTGGTGATTTAACTGTGGAGGGCAGGTTTTATGTGCAGTCTAGATGATCTTGGCTTGACTTGAAAGCAGCCCAGATGCAGGTGAAAGAATTTAGTGAGTGTGTAGCAGTCAGAAATGGAGCCTGAGCTGGCACCAGAGTTAACTCTACAGTGGAGGAATACCTTGTTGGCTTGGATACATACTCTGAGTACTGGGAGCAGGTGAAATATCGCTGGGTGACTTTTGGTGTTAGAGATGGACACATCAGGCAGAATGAATGACTCTGAACTTGCTCTGGTAGTGTGTATGGTCTTACTCTGATTTTTGTAGTAAAAGAGAGATTAAAGAAGCTAGGAAGATAGGTTTCTAAATTTGCAAGGATCCTACTTTAAGCCACATACCTGGTGTAGCTCACAACAAAATCAGTGCTAGTCCCTGTGAGCAGCCAGAAGAGTGCTGTGAAGTTACACATCTGTGTGCTCTGAGCAGCCAGGGCAGGGGTACATCCAACTGAGATGTGCTTGCTTTGCTCTGAACTCAGTCTGTGTTGTCATGATTCTGTTAATTCACTACACTTTCTAGATGAAGGGACTTCTTCCCTTTTTTTTCCTAATGTAACTTGACACAATTAAGAGACTATCATGGTTTCATTTCTATGCCTGCTGAGAGTAATGATCACATTGCTATGAGTTCATGTTTAGCAAACGGTTTACATTGGCTTTTTAACATTCCATTTCATTTCATACCCATTTTCTAGCTTTTTAAAATCTTTTTGAAAAGATACCTCAGTTTGTAGTGCACCTCAGGATGCGGAGTAAAGGGAGGCAGGGGTGAGGAAAATAATTTCATTATTTGCTATCTGATTTTGAGGGAATATTGTCTGAATAAAATTGTTACGTGGAATTATTGCATCAAAATACAGCTGCTTATTTTTAACAATTTTTATCATAATCACCATTGAACCAAAGCTGTATTTCAGAGCTATGTTTATTTTTCTAATACAGGAAATAGTAACTGCCATTATTATCATGCTGCTTCCTTCCCAAAGTACTTGTGAACTCCATTTCTATATGCTGTTTCCGTGGTTTGATCACAGTCCTTTAAGTATGGATTTCCTGAAACACTGATGAAGGAAACTTCATAAAATATAAGTCCTTAAAGAAGGATGCTTATTTCCCTGTATATTTTTGGTGAATATGCAGAATAATTCTAATAATTTTCTTTAACGTGTATAATTCAGCAGTGGTTAAAGTAGTTCTGTTTTTTGTCCAAAACCTTTACAACCCTTTTGGAGCAGGCTCTGAGGTGCTATACTTGGTAGCAGGCAGAGCACCACAAACTGTTTCAGCATCACCTCCTGATTAAGTGGACTGTGTGTCCTGTTGTGAAGATGTCCAGGGTGGTTCAAGTGCCCAAAGCAGCACAGTCCCCATAATGCAAAGCTGCTTTCTTTCTCTACAGTGCGCTTTTGTGCAAGTAGAGTGGATATTTGTATGTTTTTGAACTGTAGTCCAGGTCTTCTTAGAGTCAATGAAATAATTTCCATCAATTTTAATAGCATGAGAAGTGCAGTTGAATGAATACCCAGTACCAATGCAGGTAAAGGGTGACGTTCATTCATAGGTTACCTAGCTGAGCTGGCTAGTGTCCTTATTCACCATCCAAGAAGAAGTACACTTACATGGGGTTCTGGTTTACACTGTTGCAGTGTCAAAAAAATAGTGGCAACCACACAATAAGGTTAATTTCTTTAAGGCCTTTTTTTATTATTGCTGTTTTTGTGACCTTCATCTTTTGACCATGTCTGTAGTGCTGAGGGTGCTTATGACAAATTAATCAGCAGTTCTAGGTAGAATTAACTTACGGAGAGGGGAAACAAGCAGTATCTTCCCACTACCACTGCAGTTGCCAGGTTTGTGTGAATAGTTCTGGAAGGAGAAAAAGAGAATAAATAAGGAAAGAAGCAGTACATGGTGAACAAACAGATATAAAGAATTCTTTATTCTCATTTTAAAACAAAAAAGGAAAAGGAGGAAAAAAACAGGCAAACCCCCAAAATGGCAAAGAAACATGCCAGCTGTGCCTGCTTTGCACATGGTATAGATAGATTTACTTGGAAATATTGGAAATATTTACTTAGAAATACTCACTTAGATATATTAGAAACAGAACATGAGTATAGAAGTTGCCAAGTGTCACCTTCTTACATAAAGTGTGTTCATAGACTCCATGTGAATGAGTATATTCTAACACTTTTAATTCTGCTTGTTTGAGTCAGATATAGTTTTGATATAGTGCAAAACCATTCTTGCTTGATTTCTGTTGGTTCTAGAATCAGGTTTGGTCTTAAATGACACACTTTAGCTTCCCTGATTCTAATTTGTTTTCTTCACATTTATATTATGGTTATGATCTAGAGCTTGCAAGATCCTATGAATAAACTCACAGAAAAAGTAGAAAAGGAGGACCTGCAGAGTGAGTGCACCAATTCAGTGGAAGATCAGCAGAGTCAGTAAGTCACGTCCTATATATCAAAATAGTAACTATTTTTGTCTATAATCTGCTTCCTGGTTGCTAAAGTCACCAAACATAAGTAGAGATACAGACACAGCTAGTCTAATTCTACTGGTTACCTCAGCAGAAAAATTCCTGAAATGTTGTAATGTGTACATGAAAACTAATAAACTTCATGGTGAAATTAAGAGCTTTAAAAAGGCCCATAAAACCCCTATGTGGTTTTCATCTTTCCTAGTCCTCTTTTTATTTTTTTTCAGCTTTTGTTCATTTTTTCTTTATTAAAAGAAATGGTAAAGAGCTATACATGGGAGAAGATATATGAGCATTGTGTTTCTCCTTTCAGCAGCATCTCCTTTCACCTGGTGATAGGATATAGATTACTGATTGCTCCGAGCAGCGATTAGTTTTTGTAATGTATACAGCATCAGTTAGTAATCCAATGAAGCAGTAGGTACTTAGTATAAAGTACATCTAAGTGAGCTGATGCTGTCAAGTTTTGAGTTACGTGTAGCTCTGAGCTTAGAGAGACTTATGAATGGACTGCTGTGGGGAGAGGGGAACAGGAGAAAGAGATGCGATCCCTCCCCTACCTGACCATCAGGATTCGGTTGCCAGGAGATGCAATGTTGATATAATCCTGCTGCCACCTGTTGTTTTGACTATTCCTGCTTAAATGAAGCACCCAGCAAAGGATCAGTTGGCAAAAAGCAGAGAACAGCTTGACTGATTAGTGGATTTTGCTTGGCTATTTATAATAATGGAGTTTTAAAGAGTTCAGGTTTTCTGTCCTTTTTCTGGTGTAGATTCGGAACCAATGCCACTTTATAAATTGGTCAGATTTGGTGCTGTTGACATTAGAAAGGACCTGACCAAGTACCATTTGGCAGGTGGTTGTCTCCACAGCACTTACTTCCATCTGTTGCATCTCATGTGACAGTAATAAAGAGTTTAATAAATAGCTCTTTTCCTCGATGTTGAATATAAAGTTCTGGAGTGAATGTGTGCTTTATGCAAGATGTGTGCATTGGCACCTACCAGGAAATGCATCAGATGCCATGTCATGGTTGTACTTGTGTTTATTTATGGATTATCTTTGTCCTTGTCTGGCATAAAACTGAGGGAAAAAATATGTCACCCTTTTGCTGTCTAAAACCATAAACAAACATCTAAGATTCGAGAAGAATTACACAAAACAAAGCTTTTTAAATCCTCAGGAACTCTTCATTCACAGTAAATATTCATTATTGTAGCATTTGGCCTGAATGTAATTTTCCTCTACCACAGGTCTACCCCCAAGAGCAAGGGAGGTGTCTCTTTCTGTCCTGTCACTAGAGGATAGGAGGAATGTGCCCACACAGCCCTTTTCACCACCACATCAGCCTTTTGGCTGCTTCATTCCCTACCCCTTGAAAGGCTTTACACAAAGTCATAGCAGTTAGAAAGGATTTATTCTTCATTGAAGAGATCACCTTTGTATAAGAATTGCATGTAAACTACACCTTTTTTCTTTTTCCAGCTGAGAGCTTTTTTCATCAATGCTGCTGATTTGTTATTTTAGAAATCTGCTGACATGGGGCAAAACTCTCCTGACTGTTGATTTTTAATTAGTTGCTGTTAAAAAGAGAAGCACAAAGTGATTGGTTGCCATTTTGGGGGAGAAGCGGGGAGGGGGCTGGGGAACAGTTGTAGTTCCTTCATGATAGTTATGAAAGACCAAATGTGGAAAAGTAGAATACACTATGCTTTTCATCAGAGAGGGAGTCAGACTAAAAATGGAAGCTGGTAGGTTCTGCTAGTTCAGTCTAATTTTCATTTTCAACAGACTTCTGCCAATGAAACAATAAAAGGTAACAAACAGACCAGCAAATGCAGGAGTCCATCTGTTATTACTGTTTATTTGTTACTGATATGAATCTGTAATAATTTGACCAAAAAGAGGAAAATGTATTGTTATTTTAGTGCCTTAGAATTATTTTTCCAATTTTTTTCTTATTCTTTCAAATTAAGGTTGATTTCATTAGATGAGGAGAGCCATACCAAGGAATCAAACTATTCAGGTATTTTATTTCATGTTATCATAACTCCATAAGTGCTGTAACACTTGGATTTTTTTGTTTGGTTTGGGTTATTTCCTGTATCAGCTTCACCCAGCAAATCCGTACAAATGCATGAAACCTAAGGCCAGGAGAACTTGTTAAAACCAATCTCTTACATGTTACATCCCACTGCATTTCACTCAGTAATTCTCAGATAGGTCAAGTATCTTGTGTTCCGAAGCCTAATTCTTACACGGGGCATGCACCCTTCAACAAAGGGACCTGCAGGTTAGTAGGTGAGACAAGGGAAATGTGCCACTTAGCTCACTAGTTTGTTCCAGTGATTGAACTGTACTCTGTGAAAAACTTGATGAATTCAGTAGAACTTCTGCCCAAAAGCCAGGCAAGATCATACTGGGCTGCTGCCAATGGCCTTATGGGTTGTTATTACCCAGTGACACAGCTGGGCTCCAACTGAATGTGCACTGTGAAAGAAAAGGAGGGAAAGGACACAAGTGACAGAAAGGGAAATTCTGAGTCCATACTAAGAAACAAGTGCTTGCAGTGAGGGTGGTGAAGTGCTGGAAAAAGTGGAATCTTCATCTGTGGAATTCTTCAAGACGATCTAACTTTTTCTACTAAATTAATGGAGAATAATTTTAATATATTATATTTTATCCTTCATTAAGATACTTAAAAGTTACTACATGAAAGTCAAGACTACTCTCAAATCTTTATTTCAATGGGTTAATCGTATTGATGTCTTGAAGTCATCATCTCATCTTTATTTTTGAAGTTTTTGTTTCCATTCCACTTTACAACATCCCTTTTCAAAAATGAAATACGTAACTGGACAAGAGATTTCTGATGTTGTTCTCACCTGTCATGTTTCTAGAAGGTAAAATCACATTCCTGTTTCTATATCCAAGAAGGGCATCCCATTTTGCTGCAACATCAAGTTAAAAGCTCATATCTGAATGCAGTATTTACCAAGACTCAGTTCCTTTTAGTCACAGCTTTCCAGGATTCATTTGTCGTTTCTACAGCATGGCTTATATTCCTAGAGATATAACTTACGACTTGGTGGTATTAAATTCTCCCAGCTCTGGCTACAGAAATGGAATGACTGGACTGACTGACCAGCTCTAATAGTCTGTTAGTTGTTTGCACATTTTTTTCAAGAGTGATTTTGTGTTTACTTCCAGATGACTGCTAAAGCCATTGACTAGCAATGGATAAAACAGTAAGCCTTGCAGATCTAAACTAGAAACACTTCTACTTTGCAATTATTTCTCCTAACAATGTGTTTTTGACATCTGCTAGTTGTCACATTCCTAATCCATTCAATATGTTCGTTATAGATGTTACACAGTGCTAACTTTTTAGCTGGAAGGCTGTGCAGTGCAAAGTCAAGTTGTTTCTAAACAAATATCTTTACTGAAAAAAGCTCTTAGTTTTATTGAAGAATTAAATTAGCTGGATTTTTTTCAACTAGGTCTGCTTTCCATAAAACCAACAGTAAATTATTGTAGGAGCATTTATTATGCTCAGGTTTTTTTGCTGAATCCCATACTGAATGGCATTGCAGTAATATTTTAACTGGGAGTAATGGTGATCTACCAGCCCGTAGTAACTCACAGTTACTTGAGTCACCCTGTTTAATTATGGTTGTTGTTTGGGTGGTTTTTGTAATAAAGACACAATATTAGGACTTTTCCAGTGTTTCGAAGTTCCACCCATTTTGCAGTTAGTTGGATCAGATATAGCTTTGACAAGATATTTTAATATTCATGGATACAAAATCTGACTTACGTTTTCTTAGCAGATGTTTTCTAGAATCTCAGTTACTTACGGACTGTAAAATATTTCACCAAAATATAAACACCTTGTTCTGTCTCTTTCTCCATCACCCCTAAAAGGAACTGAAGTGTTTTGAAATATTTCTAACTGGTGTTCTAAATTTTTCCAGCTTCATATGCTAGCAGGTCTGTGCCATTGCTAAGATTTTTTTTTATTAAACTACCCCATATGTTCTGAAGTCATACAGATACAGTGCTTCTAGTGAGGGAGCTGTGTTGCTTCTTAGTTTTCCTCACATTTTTTATCGTTTGCTCTGCATTTTCCCTTACTATACTACAGATGCCTTTAAGATTGGCTTCGTCATGTTTACCACTCAACTAAGGCAGGCTTTGAGCAACAGTTGTATCTTTCATTACAGAATTGTGGCCATCCATATCCCACCCGTCATGAACTTCTTTTTCTGATTTTCTTTTCCCCTCTGCCAGGCAATTTAGGCTTGGGGTTTTCCCCTTTAGCTTTGTGCATTGTGTTTTTATGAAAGAATCCTGTGTAATTGTTCATGTGTGTTTATCCCTCTCCTGTCTATATCTACATAGAGTGTAATCAGATGTGCCCATGGGCTCTTAAATGACCTGCTGATTCTGTGCTGGCAGCACATTTCTGTCCTAGCAAAGCCTTATGAAGATAATATGATACAAACAGCAGCAAGCTGTTCTGTTTCATTTAGTTCTGAACGCACCTTGAAGTTTCCCTTGGAAGGGATTGGCAATTCTCTTGAAAGGGTTTGGGATTCAGTTTTTACTTCCCAGTAGAGAATTCTAGTTCACCTTTCCAGCCTCTTGTGTGAGGCTTCCAGCAGATGGGCCTTCCAGTTCTGGCAGTGCTGTGGCCAAACCCTTCCTTTGCCTTTAGAGCTACAGACTTAGTTGTCCAGGAGCTAGATTTCCTTAACAGTTAATAAGGGAGAGAAAGGCATATTCAGCAGTAACTCATCCCTCTTGTTTTGCTACATGTCTTTAATGGGATTAATCACCTGCAGGGGGTATCTTTCTCTTCACTGATAAACAGAATCTAGATGATTGTTTTGACTCCATGTCTAAGAAACTTCCTGAGAATTTAAGTGGTGTTTTGTCACCTCTAATAGGCTATAACTCTCAGCTCTACATTTTACTCCCTGTTGGTCTTAGTCCATTTATTTCCCTGCAGAGGAGGTGCTGTTACTTATTGCCTGGCTTGGGTGAAGACTCCTTCTCCCTGTTCCCAGAGTTGATGTCATGAGGAAGAACACATTGTAAGGAAGGCAGTTTAGAGAGCAACAAGGCCCTGGCACTTTTGTGCACTCTCCTGGCCTAGGTACAAGCTTCTAAAAGAAATTTCTCTGCTTCTGGAGGACAGGAGAGACCTGTCTGATTGTTGCAGTTGCCTCAGTTGGGTGCACTCAGCCTGGAAAGGGTAGTGTAGCAGGCAGGGAGTCAAAGGAAGATCTCCCTCAGGTTGTTTTTCAGAAATTTGCCTCACTTTGAAATGCTTGTACCTTGGATCTTTTCATTTATTGTGACCAGGCCCATTTTAAACATGACTCATTTAAAACATGAATCCCAGCAACCATTGCATGTTGATCTTGGAGTGATGTTGTTTAATAGCGTGGTCTCCTGCCCAGTGCAATTTGACATGTTTGTGGATCTCGATTACAGCTGATGATGGCAAGGATGTCATCTCCACGTTACAAGGACATTGTAACCACGAGCAGAACTCAGGTGATGACACTTAAGAAAACTATTTTTACATGTGTACATAGTGATCGTCACTGTACTGCAGCACTTCCTTTGTTGCTTTTAATTTTTCCTTATTTGTTCTTTTTTTAATTAGGTGCTATAGATGAGTTATTAGACCTGCAACCTGAAGAAAATGGTATGGTATGATTGTGCATGTCTGTTTCATTTGCTTTTCAGTCATAGTCACGAACTATACTTTTAATCTTAGATCTTAATTTCTTTCACAACCTGAAAGGTTGAATGAAATTATTCAGCTGTAGTGTTTAAATAGTGCTAAAGGAGACTCAGCAGAGGCACTATTCTTGATGTTACAATACAAAGTAAACCTTTTTGGGGATAAAATGTTTATACCAGGTACTTCAAGATTAGGTAGACTGCACTGTATCCTGTTTGCCCAACTGAAGTAGGTTCCACTGTAAACCTTACCCCTCCTATGACATTTCAAAAATCTTTCATTTTGGTTCTCTAGTTGTTGTGCTACAGCCCTTGGCAATACACTCGTAACCACAAGATTTTGTGTTAGAAATGTACATATCAGAAACAAATGATCTAGTCTTCTTCTCACCGTGTAAGAACGGGTGACTTCTTTCAGACAGAGAGTTAATTAAATCCACTGTCCTTATACTTCTGTGAGATCCATGGCAGCTCAAGGGGATGTGCTGTTTTACTAGATAACATGTGAAATATTGGGTTAAGATTTTATAAGTTTTCATAAGAAGTCAGAGCGTTGTGTATAATTTTTCAATTGATTTTCACTCATATATCTCAGAAGAATGAGTAAAAAAATCTTCAACAACAATAACAACTGTGGCAACTCAAAAAGCAAATGAAGCGAAGGAAAGAATGCCTTTGTGTGGTTTAGTCAGTCAGACCAAGAGCATTTGGGTTATTTAAAACAGTGCCTTCATGGTAGGCAAGGACATTTGCAAACACCTTGACTTTGTATGTGCCACGGGCAGTATCTTGCACTGGGGGGATGTTATCCATGTGGGGAATCACCTATGAGGGCAGGCACCAGGGAAGTTTCTCAGCTGTCTGCAGAAGCAGCCCTAATCTGCGGATAGATAAGGTAACAATGACTTTTTTCTGTGGTTAATAAAAAAGGTCAGTGCATGTCTGATAGTGGCATTTTTTTTCTTCTGGTTTTCTTTTTACCCAGTTCCATTCCTTGTTGGGCCTTCCTAGTGGAGATACAGATAATACATACAATTATTGCTCATACAGCCTTAGCCGTGTCACTCAGAACACTTTTTTTCTTTACCTAAACAGTTAAATTGATACAAAAACTGCTGGGGGGTGTCTGCATCAGCTAAGGATGGCTATGGCACTGTTAAAATATCAGCCATTTGCCCTAATTTTACACACTAGCTAGCTTTAGGCTAATGAATATTGTATTATTTTAAGTGAAGCAGTATAGTGAGAGGTACACTTTCATGTGTGTTTCAGAAGGAAGTCATTATCATGTGTTGCCGATCATGTACTGTTGTAAATATTTTTAGTTTCTCTTCCCCTTTTTTTTTAATAGCAGCAAAATGAGGTATGTTTACAAAGGAATGATGAGCATTGCTAGAGGCTTGTTACAAACAACTACAAAAAGAATATAGTCACATTGTTCTTTCAGTGTTTTATTGGAAGGTTTGGATGTTTTTCATGGGCATTTATAAGGTTGGGGCAGCATGTGCAGACAGAAAAAAGGATTTTGACTGAAAATGGGCAGTGAAAACAGAAACAGGAAAAGAAGTAATAGAAGATTTACAGGTAAAGTGAGAAAGTCCCTATCATTGTAGTAATCTAGCAGAGATACCACATGAGTAATATCTCGGTAAGCAAGACTGGTTTCTAGATAACCTTTATTGCAAACAAGAGTAAAACTTGCTGCTGCTGCTGCTGCTTACTCAGGGCAGCCTGAGCCTGAACACACCCTGTCCTGCCCTGCCACATGTGCACAGAGCCCACGGGAAGATCAAGAAGATTGCTGAGCCACAAAATGTGTCACTCCTCAGATTTCTGGTGGTCGTACACCCTGCAGCAACACCTGACTGCTCTTCACACGTAAAGCTTTATCTTGTACTTGCCCCTGAAGTGAAGATGGGCCTCCTGCAATGATTCCCCAGAAGAAGCAGAGCTTTGCTCCGAGCTGTGCTGCTGCATTTGTTCCGTTTAGGGCACTTGTGGTTACATGTGGTGTTGGTGCTGTGTCGTAGCAGATCTGCTACAAAATGCTGCTCCCTTTGCATCTCCCCCTGCAAGTTCGTGAAGGGGCTTCCTGAAAACAGCTTTGAGATGGTGATGCCCCATAGAGTTCTGAAAGGCCTTTGAAATAGCAGGTGTGTTTCCCTTATGGGAGGATTTACCCCTCTGCCTTACCTGCTGAGTAACTTGGGGGAATGGGAGGTACTTGGACAATGTACAATCTTTGCTCTGTATCTGAAGATGGGAAAACAGCCTGAAAATTCATAAGAGCAAATTATTTTCTGTGGTATTTTAGTTATAGTCAAGTGGGAACATCAGGAGAATTGACGTGTTTCTAATGTTTCTATTTCTAATTTTTAGGCCCTGTCAGGGAGTACAGAGGTATATCAAAATGTGAGTTAGAAAGGAGCTGAATCTCACAGCTGACTTCAGTAATGAATAAAATCATTTTATTGTGTGTTAGTTTATTTGTTTCTTAGTACGTAGGTGTGTGTGCTGACGCATGAGCCTATTTTAAAACAGTTTTGTGCTTTTTTTCCTCATCTGACTCAACTTCAACCATTTTATTATAAATTATTACTGCTATTACCAGGAAACTTTGTTGAGGAGGCTGTTGAGTTTCAGTAAAATGGCCTGTTGCTTGCCCACTTTGCTACTGTCAATCTTTTATCCCACCCCAAAAGGGTTAAAAGCATCTTTGTAAGTTGAATGCAAATTGGAGACTTCAGCTGATCTACCCGAACATTGGAAAACTGAAGTTGCTTCTGTGCCTTACCACAAGTTTGAAACAATCATAATCAAGATAAACTGATCTGAATTTCAGTAATGTAACATTATCAGCCTTGTTAACCACCATTTTTGTGATCTGCAGACTTCCACAGTGGAGCTCCAAATGTTTCCAAGTAAAATAACACTTGGGGGTCCTTGATAGTTCTTTAACTCTCAAGTATTTTAGAAAGGGATTATGATCCTGGTTACCAGTTTCATGTATTTTATATAACTATTTAACATTTCTAATGTAGGAAAAAAATGTTTTTAAGGAGTAATGGCTCAAGTGATCTAAGAGCTTCTTCAGCTGCAGTTCTGGTGCTGGAAAAACTAGCACAGGGAATCAGAAGGAAAGTGAGCCCCAATTATTTCTCAGCACCTTATGAGAAGAAAAAAAAATACTACAGAATCAATCAGTGTAGAAGTCTAACTCTGTATGATAGACTTAACCTTTTGTCGTGGGGAAATACCCCCAATAATTCAAGCATTGATCAGAAGGTCATAAGGGTGATCTTAAGTTCTCACAAGATTCTAGAATAATCCCCAAGTCTTACTTTTTTTAGTTGATGCCAATCTCATTTTTTTGAGAGTTTCATATAATGTTTCGAGAAGCAACATAAAAGTAGTCTTTTCCAATGATCTGAATATTAGACTATGTAATGATTTTGGTGTGTTTAATAGATTTTTAAGCATACTTGTAGTTAGATTTTTAATGAGAAGTGAGTCTTAACAGCAGTGAGGTTATTTAAGATAAGGCATTATTTGTTGCATAAGGTATAAATCTAGATGTCCAAGAGAACTGAGTCCACAAGAGAAAATAAATATTCATGCAAAAATATTCCATCTCACTTAAAATACAAACCCTAGATTGGCTATTTTTAAAATGTTCCTTCTTTACTTTGTGTAAAAAAAAAAATTATTTATCTTGACTCTCTTGTTCTGAGACAGCTTCAAAGGAAAAGTTTGTGAGATCCTTGGAGCCAGAACCTGGTGATAAGGATGACATGGTATTACTGAATGAGATCCTCAACGCTTCCTCCCTGGATGAGGGGGAGTTCAGCAAAGAGTGGACAGCTGTTTTTGGACAGGCTGCTGATCTCACCATGAACTCTTCTGCTAGAGACGGGGAGAACACTTCATCATCTGCAGTGCCAGCACCATCAGGCTACTTGCCCTCACAGCTGCTAGACCAAAACATGAATGACTTGCAGTCATCCTTACATGGTGAGAGCTCATCTTGTTCTGTCCGTGTGTTGGGGTTAGGTTTTAGAGTATGGTTTTCTGGAATGCAGAAGTGTGGTGAAAGTTTATTTTGTGCCATGGCTGCAGAAGCCCTGAAATTAAAGCAGAGTATGGCCTGGAGAAAAAACATGTGAGTAACTTACTTGTTTTTCCAGCCCTTCTCATTCGATGTTTGAGAATGAAGTACCCAAAACCTAAAGCCAAGATTACTATCCTGAATGTTTTCATTGAGCTTCTTGAAATGTTCTGTAGACCTTCTGTAGAGATAATTTTTTTTCCTGAAACAGAAAATATGTTTGAGTGGGTTTTACTGATTTAATCATAACTGCTGTCTCTGTTAAGGGGCCAAGGAACCAAAAATAATTTCTGTATTTTGTCTGGGGATACTATTTTTAAACAATGTAGTGAAAATCAGTTGCCTTTTATTTCCCCCCCCCCCCAAGCATCCTGTACCATTGCATGAGGGATATGGGTCAGGTAGAATGGGTTGTCTCATCCTTGCAACCATATGGGTGGGTTTCTCTTGCAGGCTGGTTACTATTGCAGCTCTTTCTCTCCTCTTTCTTCTGTGCAGTTAAATCTCTTGGCTTTTTCAAGCTACTGCTGGGGGAAAGAAAAGAGGGGAACTAGGGCAGAACTTTCCTGCTGCTGCTTTGGCCTTGAGGAAGGAAGGGAGGGAGGAAGGCAGGCTGGTGAAAAACAGCCAGCAGCACCTACCTTTGTCCTCCTCACAGCCTGGCTGGATTTTTCATAGGGCTTTGCAAGCTGGAGGGGACCTTGCCTTTTTGGGCTCTGTCCCAAGTCGTTTAAATCCCATTTGGGGAAGAGCGATGTAGGAAAGAGTAGCAGGCTGATTCTATCCTGGAGACTGTTTCTTGGAAACCATGCAACTGGAAGAGTCATACATGATGTAAAATGACCTGTGACATTTTGGCAGGAATAAGAAAATTGGATTTACTTTATAATTAATACAGTTACTACCAGCACCCCTAGAGCAAGGTATCTGGGTTCATTGGCTTCAGCACTTAGATGAAAAATGGGGGAATGACATTTGTAATGATGCATAGGTTTAGATGTGTTTTTATAAGGTACATGATTTTTAAGCAAATTACTAAAAACAGCAGCAGAAATATTACAAGATTGATTTTTTTTCCCACAGCTTTAGAGCCTGTTAAATATATTTTACATTTCAGTGTAATTTAAATTTTTAAATGTAAATATATTTTTGAAGGAAAAATATTTTTTAGGTATAAACAAGCAAGCCGGGTTGGGTACCCTCTCTGAGGTGGTTGTTAGCTCTCATTTGCCCTGGTATTGGGTACAGTGTTAGAGACTTCAGAATCAGAACTCAGGTATTTTGCATTCAAGGAACACTAGAAATGGAAAATCCATTCCAGTCAACATGGTATACCAAAATCTTCTTGAGTAAAAAAAGATAATAAATCCATACTGCAAGGGTAAAATATGTGGATGTTTTCAAATGGGTTTCCAAGGTTTTGGCAGAAGATTGTGGTAATTGATGTACTAGCATTTAAAAAGTCAGGGCTAATCAGCTGAGTGATTGTATCTGAAAATAATCTTCCTTAGTTTTTTGTTTCTTGTTTTTTAACAGAAGATTAAATTTGCTCCATTTTATATCTTGTGAAAACTCAGCTTTAACCTTAAACTACATTTCATTTTACTTCCCAACTTTTCTTTCATAATCTGATAATTTCATAATATGGGAAGAGAGACTTTTTTTTTTTAAATACTAACTGGAGTATAAGCATATCTAGACATACAAGTTGGAAATACTAGAATATATGAATTACATTTTTACTGAGGACTTGTGATACATCTCCTACACTTTTTTCCCCCCTAACTGGTAGGATTGCTTAATAATTATTCAGTGTGAGGTGCTACACTTTAGCCTCAATGTTGCATACTTCCTGTGTGAATTTGGCCTTAAGACCATAAAGATTCTTAAAACTCACATGCTTAACTTTAAGCACATTAACTTTTCTATTAACTTCAGTGGGATTACTTACTTATTTTATGTTAAGCATGCTCATAAATCTTTGGGGCTTTGTTTTCTCTCTGCCTCAGATCTTAATCTGTAAAACAGGCACAATGCTATGCAGGTTATAAACTGTTAGGGTCAGGAATTCCCAGCTCAGAGTTTTCTCTGGCTGTATTTATAGGCAGGATCCAGCACAATGGGACTCTGAATTGCTATGGAGCTACCAGGTGCTGGTTTAAAATACATATAAATGCGTGTGTGTATATATATATAATAGAAACAAAGTATGCTCCCACCATATCTTTTAGGTTCTCCTCCAGATACAGCTCTGTAGTTCAGTTGCCTTTCTGCTTTTTCAGAGGGAGCATTGGCTTTCTCTTTTCATGATGTTTATGGGCCTCATTTACTTACTCATTTATACCATTAAGGGCTCCTCTTTATCTCCCTACATGTGCATATATTCTAGTTGGTAAGAAAATGCACAGCTCACCATTTCCATTTCTAAATTTAATTGTTGCAATGTTTGTGAAGATGCTTGCTGAACAGCAAGCTGTGTGGTTTCCTTGCTGTCTTGGCAATAACCTTTTTGTCTGGTCACGTAACAAAGCCATCCTGTGAACAGGCAAACCAAAACAGGCTTAGGGCCAACAGCTGCTTTCAGACTGATAGGCTGCGGTTTGGTTTTGAAAGGCAAAGTTGTTCTCTGTAGCTCACTAAAAACATAATACATGAAAGTATTCAATAAAACTTCTGTGTCAGTCTTTCCCAGTACCTTCATAGATCAGTAATTTGATTATGAAAACATCCCATATTTTCTGGAGCGTAGTTGCTTGGATTTTTTGTTGCTGTTGTTATGTTCTTTTTGTTTTTCTAAGTGGCTCTTGAGCTACGTGTGTTTCATTAAACTGACAGCCAGGCCACAGCATCTCTCACGGATGTGCTGCCTCCCAGGCCTTGGTCCAGGGACCCAAAAGGAGGGAGGGCTCCAAAGGAGTTCACTGGTCTGAAGTGTTTCGCTCTCTGACCTGCTGAGCACACCAGTGTAAAGGAACATCAGTGATGTCTCAGGGAGCAGATTCCTGATCTCACTGAAGTCACTGGGACTTGCACAGGAAGTTTCTGGCAGAGCTCCCATTCATTTCTATCAGATTGGGATTTGGCTCTATTTGTTTAAGCAGCTGACTTTACCTGTTGTCATCCATTGCCTTATCAAACACTTTCTCACAATGCATCTCCAAGCACACAAAAGCATTGCAGTCTACTGTAGTTGTGTACAATGTCCTCTGCCATTCTTGTTTGTAACACAAGCAGAGAAAATACCTGGAAAAGTATGTCATTCTGAAGAGGTAATGCCATGCTTTCCATTATTTATCGTTCAGATTTGCTTATTTGAAAGATTAAACTCTTAAAACCTCACTTTCAGAAGGCACAGGCTGGCTCACAAGCCTTTATCACCTTCATCTAGAGCAAATACATGTGAGCAGTCTGCATCCAGATTTTGAAGAAGTTTTTGGTTAGTCTCCTTAGAGATACAGAGGATGTTTGTGGCTTTAAATTTCCTTCCTAATTCATGTAATTTTATAGAAAAACTCTCCTTGCCTCTTTTTATGACACAGCTTGGGCCTTAGACCTTCTATAGGCAAGGTAAGATCAGAAAGTGATGAGAATAATCTACTGAGAGAGGAAGCACTGATGTGACTGATGTGGTTGTTGCTTTACCTGTCAGGATGCTGGGTGCCAGTATCTGACAGAGCTCCCAAAAGTGCAGAAAGGAAGGGGAGGAAGGACGAAAAGAGTAAAAAAGGATGGCAAAGCATGAACTTGTAGGAAAAAAAGACTGAGTAAGGAAATGGTAACTGGGTGCATAGATGAGCATCCTGTTTGTGATACTGCCAAATTAGATGGATAATTGACCAAACTTTAAGGTGATATTAATTCAATTAGAAATACTATCTCCAATCCTCTAAATGTAATAAAGGATATGAATTTAAACACCTTAAGTCATGGACAAAAATTGTTTTGTTTTTTTCCTAATATGTTTCTGCAGTATACTACCCCTAGTTCACTTTACCAGCCTGTTCATCTGGCCTCATTAACTCTATTTATCATTACTCCTTTGTGGATATAGAACATGCATGTAAAAATTGTTTCTCTTTTTCCTGCATAGTTGCTCTCTTCTTGCTGAGAAGATCCTTTCAAATAAAGAACAAAAAGAAATACTCCATTAAAATGTAGTTTTAAGTTAACTCGAAGTAATTAATCGTGAATTTAATTCTTCAATGTTTTGCAATAAATTATATTTTTTTCGGAATTACTTCAAAATTAACTGAAAAATCTCAGGTCTCTAAATAAGGTTTTGTCTGAAACAGTGGATGAAAAGAAAGTCTTTGGAACTTTAGAAGTAAAGAAAGGTGAAAAAAAATGTTTATTATGTGTGGTATTTCCACCCAAATTTAAGTGATTCTTCTCCCTACAGCTGTGTTTGACTTGATTACTGAACTGGCCTTTCTGTGAATGAGTATTAACTGTGATTCAATACGAGAAACAAAAATCTTTTTTAGCCAGGTTAAAGGTTTGAAAAGAGTATAGTTGCCTGAATCTGGAGATGATGAAAGTGATCTGTAGATACTCTCTTGTGAAGGATGTTGCTCCTCTGCAGTCTGACTGCTGACTTCGTGTGTACAAGATATGAATGGCCGTAAACCTAATACTCTGCTCCGCTGTCTGATGCTGCCAGACTCTGGGGTGCTGGAGTTAACAAAGTCACTCCTCATGCTAATGCTGCTGTATTACTGAATTTTAGGATGGGCAGCCAGCAGTGTGAGCCCACCGTCCATACCACAGCCAGCACAGAAACCGCACAGCCTGAATGTGAATGATGACAAGACGCCTGTGAAAGGTGATATTCATGTATTTTTTTTTCAGTTACTTTGCTTTTCCTTTTCAGCTCTTGTATCTTGTATAGTGTCTCTTGTCTCCTCAGTTACTCTCATAATAAAACTTATTTTTGTAGTAACTACAGCTCAGTCTTGTGCTCCCTGATTACTCTGTATCACCTTAATTAGGTGTATGATATGTGTGTGTATGTATATTTGTGGTAGGCTTAGTGCTAATAGCATGTCAAAAGAGTAATTTACTATATAGCAAAGGAGCTAAAGCTACAGTTTCTTTTACCTACTTTAATTTTGAGTCACACAGAATAGCATCTGCATGCACTTTGAGCTAAGCAATGCTTTGAAGCTCTAGGGTTTAACATTGTGTCTAAAATACAGGGTTACTGATAAGGCAGAAGAGCCCTAATTGCAAATTTTGTTGATAAACATACGTCATATCAGCAATCATCTGTTTAAAACTTAATTCAGTTGTTGCAACTGAGCCAAGAGTGCATAGTCCTGCCATCTACTGAGACAAAGCCCTGCTGATTTTTGACTACTGTTTTCTGGATAAGTGAACCGGGATTATGTTGAATGTCGTTTCCAGTTTGTAGCCAATTTTGTGCATTCACATTTGATCAGAAGCAAAGTCAGAGATGTTTGGTGCAGAAGAAAGGGGTGACGTGTATTCCTTCTCCTGACATTTCTCAGCTCAGCAGAAAAAAAGAAAAGAGGGTTAAGGTGTTTTGGAAACTGTTTTGGAAATCAGTGTGATTACACAGCCACAGGACTGGCACCAGCAAAAGGAACAGCCTTCAGCTATTTGGAAGTCTGTGGTTCTGAAAGTGGCACATACCAAGAGAGTGTCATACCAGCCAGGGCCTATTTTGTCTGTGAATTCTTTGTGTCACAAAGAAAGCTTCCATGTGCCATGATGTCTCTGAGTGAAGAGCACATCTTATTCCACTGTGTAATACATGTTGGGCATAGGGTCACAAAAACAAAGCAAGTGGAAATGTTCCTTCTTCGTAGCAGCCAAAGTTGTTACTGCTTTAACCTGAACATCTGCCCAGTTGGAATAAGAGCAGGCAGGAGACTTCTGTGAAATACATATGTCAATGTGGACACAGAGGTGAAATAGCCCAGCTGCTGTTGGCTATATTCCCTATTCACATTTTGTCTATATCCATCAAAATAATACTAGAAGCTGTACTGGGGACTGGCTATCAAACATAACCCCTCTCTCTCTCTCTCCAGCCAATGCATTCCCATTAAAACTTCATTCCAGATGAGTAGTGACATTGTTGGTTGTATACAGGGGAGACAGAACAGTCACATGAATTGGATTTAGGCAAAGGAATTTAGTCCTGTAAGAGAGGTTGACAGTAAAATTTGCCTTCACTTTCCTTTTGCTTGTTTGCAGGCATGCAGGGGCACACTCAAATACCTTCTATGAAACAAAGCTAGACAGAGTGAGATTGTTTCTATTTCTAGTTAAAGTGTTCCTGTACTTATCATGGTGGGAGCCATATAAAATACATAGCAGACATGTAAAATGCTCATTCCTACTGAAGTTCCGTATTCTGATAAAGAGAGTGTTTTAAAATGCAATCACTCATTCTGATTTTCTTGTCAGAAGTGCCCTTGGTAATAAATTAAACAATAGCATGGCATTTGTCAAACATTCAGTCAGTTTTGTTTTAAAATAGCTGACAAGTCTGTGCATTTCTTTTTTCTTTTCCAGAATCTACAAAGAATCCTAAAGACTTGACTGCTTGGTTCAGTCTCTTTGCTGACCTTGACCCATTATCCAATCCTGATGCTATTGGGAAAACTGATAAAGAACATGAATTGCTTAATGCATGAGTCAGCTGCCTCTGGTAACTCACATTCTTCCCTTCATCAACACTACTCTGGAGTTTAAAAATACTAAATGAAAATTAGTATGCTGTTGTGAAACTATAAAGTATGTGCCATGATAATAAAACTAAAGGGAATGAATCTCCTTTTCTATAGGTACAGTTATTTGCTCTTGTTTTGTATAAAGAGTTTGCATTTATTTTCTACGTGGACTTACAAAAATGAGGTTAAGAATTAGGGCAGATTTCTTGCCAAATTAGATGATCTGCTGAAACACTGTCTTTGCCTGGGGTGATGTGGAGCTAACACCGGAGTGAAATACAAATTGCAAACCTATTTTTTTATAATGTTTCTTGAGTAAATTAAAAAAAAATCATGTAACTGAAGAGGCTGCATGAGTCAAACATCTGTCATGTATATAATATATCTATTACTGCTATGTTAAGATGTCAACTAATTTGTTTTGTTAGTACTCACAGTTGAAAAACCTGTGCTGGAGCTAATTATCGAAGAAGATGTAAATTTGGGTCTGTGCAGCCATCGAAATTGTGCCCTTTCCAATCTAACTTATTTGACAAACTGCACTACATAAAGAGAAGTCATGCCCAGGAGGCTTGTTTTCTGAGTTTTTTCTCCATTGCACCAACAGAATGTGCACCTGTTTGCAAAAGTTTCTTGGAACTGATGCTTTACCATGCCTTCAATCCATTTCTGTTTCTGTTCTGAGAATTTCTCATCCAGTTTATTTCTGAAGCATGTGTTATTTTGAGCTTGTTGTGACATTAACTCTTTAATAAAATGATTTTGACAAAAACCACAACTTTATTCCCACTGGAATGCTGTTGTGCTGTTGAATTGATACATAACAAGCATCTGAAGATAAACATGACAAGTTTTTAGACAGTACCAAACCCTTTGTGTCTGAATAGTAATCCAGTAGGACAGTGAGAAAATTTGAACTCAGTGTGGTGTCCCTTTGCTTCCCTGCAACAGAAGGGGAAAAGGCTCATAGAATCATAAAGGTTGGAAATGGCCTCCAAGACCATTGAGTCCAACCTTGGAACAAACAGTTCCCCTGCCAACTGAACTAAAGCACTCAGTGCCATGTCTGGTTGTCTTTTGAACACCTCCAGGTATGGTGACTCCATCACCTTCCTGTGCAGCCCATTCCAATGCCTGACTACCCCTTCAGGGAAGAAATTCTTCAGATGTCCAACCTGGATATCCCCTGGTGCACCCTGAGGATGTGTCAGTAGCCAGTTAAGAGCACAAACTCTGTGTACTGTACAGGACCTGCTTTACAATTTATTGTATTCAGCCATTTTTAATTTGCTTGATTTTCCTTTTAGTTGGTGAAGCATTTCACAACCAGTTGTCTGTCCACTCAGTTAATCCCTGCCTCGTGGTCTCTTAGGTAACTAAGTACATGAAAGTAACTATATAAATGTACAAGTTCACTGAATTGGCCAACTTCTTAAGTGCAGCAGAACATGGTTGGATGGCTGCACTGAGCAGCAGTAATGTGCATTTGGTACCTCCTATCTAAAAAGCCATGTGCTATCAGTGGATGCGAGGTTGGACTGACCTGAGTTCATTGGACTCAACCCTCAGCAAGTTTTAAACACTCCTGTTCAGAACTGTCATGTTCATTATCCCACCCCATAACCTGCAAGTGTCAGAGTACTTCAGTTGTTGGCAGAGAAGTTCTTCAGATACTTAGCAGTGGATTTTCATGTCTGGGAAAAGATGGCCTGATCTTCTCTTTGCACAGAACCCAGCCCAGCCAGGCCCTGAGGCACATAAGGCATGGAATCTGATGTCAGTGCCTTACTCTTTCTGAAGATAAAACTTGGTTCCTTCCACACTGTTTGCTGCTCTTCAGTACTGGCAGCTCCTTGCTCAGTGAGCTGCCTTGTTCTGCACTCTGTAACTTTCTTGAGCATTAAGAGAGGACTGAACTCACAACTTTGGGCGGCAGTTCTGGCAGTAAATAAGACATCTACTAAGGGGATTAACTGGGAAGTACCTAAGGTTTACACTGGGGTGCACTTACACGTAGGAGTGCTATTTTGTACTCATAACAGAGACTGTTTGCCCCAAATCCTCTTCATCCCGAGCTGTAATTATGTGCAATGCCAAAAATGTGTTAGGCACTCAAGGGAGAGCCAGGCTGCTCTTCAGCCCAGCTGGGTTACCACAAAATCATTAAACAGATTCTTGCAACTTCAAGCAAGTCTGTGGTTGCTAAACTTGCTGTGGATTACATTTGTCTGGATAGTTTCTAAAACACTTGTGGACAATCCACTCCAGCATTTTTTAGTACCTGAAGCAGTTAGGTGAAAAGCAGAGAGGAGGCTGTACTGACTTCAAAACAGCCAGTTAATTCTTCTGTAAGGGTCAAAAAATGTACGTTTGTTTTTTAGGTCACGGATTATAGACTTCCAGGATTAAAAAAAAAAGCCAAAACAAGGCACAAAAACCAAACTCCTGTCTTGACTGGGACAATTAAGAGCATTGCAGAGGTTCAACTAAAGATGTTCTGAATCCTCATCCTGTTTTTAGGTAGAAAAGCATCAGAATGATCGTTCCTTTTACACAAGGAAAACCACAGCTGCAGGGTTTTTTGTTTTCCCTCCTCCTAATAGTTGACCAAATAGTTCATATTAAGCATTGATTTCTTGTAATATGCCAACAAGAAACAAAACTTAAGCTTTGAATCATTTGCAATGCAATTTTTTTCACACTTTCAAATGAAAAAAAAACCAACAAGAAACAAGAAGCCAGAGGTATTTAAAATGTAATTGATTTTGCTTAAAGAAAAGCAGTTGAAATCCATGTGTTCAATGCATTATCTTCATAAAGATTTATTGAAGTTGAAAACTAGAGCAGGAAAGCTACCATCCTGCAAATAGACATTGTTAAGGCAAAAAAATCTTAAGTACAGAGTTACAAACAATACCTCCCTACTACTAAGGAAGTGTCTGGCACGTGCTCCTCGGCAGCGCCACTGAGAGGATTGTCTGTGCTGCGCTTTCAGGCTCAGCAGTGCTTGGGACAACAGGGCAGTTCATCATCCTGGTAAAAGTACAGATTGATTTTTCTACACACATAATGTTCATCTTGATTTAATATGCTTCATTCCAGTTGCATATTCTGGTTGAGTAGTGGATTGTTTTAAAATAAAAACAGCTGCAGAAGCCCTATGGTAGATGAAAACAGTGGCAATTGATTAACTGTCTTTGTTGTGAAGTTTATTAAACTTGATGTAATTGATTCTGATGATTCAAGGTTTCTACAAATCTTGGAGCAGCTGCTTCAGAGAGATTGGACTGTGAACCTTGGCACTTGAACAGCTCATAGAGAAAACTGGCAAGTAACTTTTTAAAGTAAATTTTCTGGCCTTCTTAAACAACCATGATTTATTCCAACAGAGTAGAACAGGAATCACCTTGTTCCCTTCTGCTATTTCCATACCCAACATTGCATGGGCACGACACTGATGTACTTTGAAGCAGGACCAATTGGCCACAAGCAGCCCCCTGCCTTCTCCCAACATCCTTTTAATTCCCTGCAAACATTAGGGGGCTGCACATGCTAGGAAAAAATGGGAGCACCTGAGCAACAAGGTGACCAGCAAGCAGCTTTGCTGCAAGTGGGAATACAAGAAATGTCATGGCCTACAAGCCCTGACAGGATCTGAGCCTGGAAGGGCTCAGCAGGGTATGAGATTGATGTGAGGACACAGCACCCAGGTGCTGCCCTCATGCTGCCTTTTCCTGGGGCCTCCATCAACTGCTATCTGCCACCTTCCATCACATCCCACTGTGAGTGCCAGGGGATAGTGGCTGAGCACCGCTGGCAAATGAATGGTGGGTGTACTGTCCAGTTTTGCTGTTGAGAGTATGTGGGTGGAATAGCCCCAGGGCAGAGGAAGGTCCTGTCTTCTCTCAGTGCTCAAGATGCTTGGATCTCATCATGCTAAGATGATCAGATCTCAGAGCAGCAGCAAGAATTAACATGGTGAAGGTGCAGCTGCTGGTATTGGGGCTCTCCTCACTTCTTCAAACTCCCTTCCAAGCATTTACTGCAAATTCCCCTCTGGTTAGCCTACTTTTACAACTTCTGGTCCTTGTAAATGTCTTATTTTTAAACAAGCCACCATATGGGGGAGGCAGGAAGCAGAGCAACCAGCAGGCTTGCCAACAGCCAAGCAGCAGAGGCGTTGCCTCAGCTGAGGAGCAGAAATGCTGAGATGGTCTAGCACCTCACTGGCCAACCAAGCACAGTGGAGCTGCTGGAGCTGCCATCCTTCCTCTGTGTGTGCTCAGCACAGCACAGTGCACACACACAGAGCCTCTCCTGCGACAGTCAACAAGGGCACTGTGGCCAAACAGGCCCTGCAGGTCCAGCAAGTCTGGCCTTGGGTAACCATCCAGCCTCCAGCACCAAAGTGGACTGGCCTTGCAGTCAACCAGACCAGTACCTGGCTATTCATTAACAGTGCTCTCCCAAGCATAAAATTGGTTTTTCCCCTCACTGACTAATTACAAACCAGTATAGCCCTCACCTTAAGTCAGACAAGGTACTTGCCAGCACAGGAGCTCTCCCTGCTGGAGTGGGTCCAGAGGAGGGCCACTAAACCAGTGAAGAGGGCTGGAGCACCTCTCCTATGAAGAAAGGCTGAGAGAGCTGGGGTTGCCTGGGGTCCAGAAGTCTCTGGGGGGAGACTTTACTGTGGGGATTTCTTTTCAATTATATACTGTTTGTAAGAAAGACTGAGATAGACTTTATCAGGGCCTAAGGACAAGAGGCAGGTTTTTAGCAGAAAGAGTGTAAGGTTTAGATTGCACATAAGTGTTGCACATAAGAAAGAAATTTTTTGCAGTGAGACATTGGAACTGTTTGGCCAGGGAAGTGAAAGATGCCCCATCCCTGGAAATGTTCAAGGTGTGGTTCAAGGGGACTACAAAGAACCTGATCTCAAAAAAAAAAATGTCCAGGGCAGAGGGGTTGGACTAGAACACCTTCAGAGGTCCCTGCCAACCCAAACCATTCTGCGAGTCCATGACCAAGTGAGGAGGCCGCTGTTTGCCGGGCAGCAGTGTCCAGCTCCCAGCAGCTGCATCAGCTTTTAACTCTCTTCATTAGCCAAAGCTTAATGTGCCCAGCCTTGTAATTAATCCATACTGGGTTTGAAGTTTGGGCTGCTTGCAAAAAATTACAAAATTTAAATTGAGAGAAGCATGCTGTAGCTTGAAGGTGGAAGCGTGGCTGACACTACCTGCCAGCTATTTACACTGGTTGCTGTTAGAATCTTAATGGGATAAGGAATTCCCAAAAATGGGGAAAAAAAGTAGATAAGCTATTTTAGAAGAGAGAGCAGACCTACCTAAGCTGTTAAGGAAGTTACAGCCAGTCTTCTCTTTTAACAAACATCTTTCCTCTATCCCAGAAACTTACTCTGCAGGGTGTTTCTTTTATTTTAGACTTCCACAGCTATTACAGCAGTAGGAAAGGCCCCAGGACAGGTGCTGGAAGTCATATGCTTGCTTCTTCAACAGGCTGAAGCGAGGTGAAAAACAACTTTAGAAGTGCTACACAACTAAATCATCCAACCCTCTCTCCATCTAGGTGGGTGGGTAACAGCTGCCTGCAGGAAACAAGTATGCTGAATGTAACAGGAGCAGGATGCGACAAGGAGAAAACCCAAACTCCTATTATTCCAAGTACAATCCTCAGAATAAACCCTTGACACGTAAAATACAGGAATTGAAATCATGGGCCACTTTGCTGTTACAGCTGCTTATTTGTCTGGACTTTGGCAGTCTGTGTGATCCTCCCATGATCATCTCTACCTTGAACTTGAGTACCAGAGCTTCAGAACAGAACACCAAAGCCTGACAGCAGAGAGCTGCCTCACTGTGGCAGGTGACAGTTTGATTGTCAGAAAGACTTTTAGAAGACAACACAAAGAACGAGACAAGCCCCGTGGGGGACTTTTCTGATCTGTGGTTCAGCTGGGTCTTGGACTGATCCAGCCCTTCCTGCAAGGTTTTCCCTTGGTTTTGGAGACGGCAGCCATGGCTGCAAGAGCCAGATGCACTGGAGTGATTCAAGGCTCTTATCCCAAAAGGCCAGTCTGTGCTCTGAAGTCACAGCAGTCTGCCCACGGCGTGGGGCTGTGAGCATCCCAAACCCATCTAAATATGGGCCACCACTGTCATAGCAGGTCATTTCCAGCTGGAAAAGAGCCTGCAGTGGTACTGATCTGGCTGAAAACTTTCCACCTTCCCCCCCAAAAGATACAGAAAAAAATAACATGTTCGAGGCAGCAGAGACCGCAGACAGGTGTGAGGCTGCGCAGTGGCGAGACACCAGCAGCACTACCACAGCCCTCAGGCGAGACCTGTGGTCACCTCTACTTGTCACCAAACCACAGCCAAGCTCGCATGGAAGATGCTCACAGCCATTGCTGCTCTTCATGTAGGGAAATTATTTCAAGAAGCCTTACTTGAACAATATCTTCCTTTTGTTAATTCTTAACTTTCCCTCCCCCCTCCAGCACTGAGCACTTTGCAGTTTTTGCTTTCATTTTTAAGGGAAGTGACCCAGGTCTCCATGGAGGCAGGAGACCTCTAAGCTTCACCAGCCTTTGCAACCTTTTTAAGTTACTACTGCTGTGCTTCAAAGCTTGGCTAGACCTCAGAGTGTGCAGGTCCATCTCACTGCTTGCAGTTTAAGCCATGGGAATGTTGCCAAAACAAAATATAAAAGGAAATAAGATTAAAAAGCAAACAGGCATTCAGGAAGAAAGGCTGCACTGACACTGCTTTACAGACCCCTCCTCTTGCCCCCATCCATTTTATCAGCCCATCCTGTTAGCAAATATTAAATGCAATTGAAAAAACACTAAAAATCCACAATGGTCATTTTCCTACTTCAGATTTGGAGGAGCAGATTGAACTGTCTGTCCTGGGGTGGTGTTTAATGAACAGTGCAGCTTGTCTATAAGTGATTTGGGTTCCATCTCTGTTCCCCATAAACATGTGAAGTATTTAATGCAGGGCTTAATTGAGGTTGAGGTACGTAATATTGTTTTCTTCAATGGCTGTTATCCAAGTGAAAAAAGGAAAGTGTTTTAAGATAGAAGAAAATGCTTTTATGGCCCCAAAATAAGTCCTGTTGTGTAGCATCACCAAGACAAACCAAGTTCCTTTCTGCAAGGGCCAACTGCCAAAGTGAAACAAGTGCCCTTCTCCAGGGAAGATTAACCCAACATATACACCATCAGCAATGTCAAAATCTCTATCAAGGTGCTTAAGTTTGTGCACCAGGGCATATAAGAAAAAAAAAACAAAAAACCCCCCCAAAAAACAAAAAACACCTGACCCACAACATCAAACAGCTTGGGGCCAGTCTTACCATGAGTCAGGTAATGATGTTCCTGTCCCCAGTGTACAAATGCCACCATGGTGCTGCCGTAACTCCCAACAGCTGCAGGAGTCCAGGTTTGCAGGTTTTTCCTGTTGGTTTGCAACAAGGAGACAATGTCTCCCAGTCATAGAGATGGTGGAAATGAGACTCCCATACAGGAAGGGCGAGCAGAGCCTGTGCAGACCATGTTGGAAAATGGAAACTTCCACAATGGTGAAGCCTGAGAGATGGACAAGAGCTCCTGCTCTGGCAGACCGGCACCCACAGGACAGAGCCAGTGCCACAAAGCCCCTGGACCTGACAGAGGTACCAGTTTGTTGTCCAGTCTGGAGGTACATTTTCTCCCTGAATACAAAATCAAGTCATGATACAGAGCAGCATTCAACAGCCTCTCAGCCAGGATGCCACCAAAGGGACAGATTGCAATCTACAGATGGCCTGATTTAGAGAACAAATGGCATTTATCCAGGCTAATACATCTCTGGAGTATTAAGGCATCCACTGTCTTCCTAACCCAAGGAATATCCTGTACATACAAATACAGACATACAAGGTTATCCTCCAAATCAGGGGCCTAGGCTGCCTTTGCCTTCCCATTGTTTAGCAAGACCTACTGCTCCCATCTTCATCACTCCCATACCTGCAAAGGTTTAGTATTCCCCTGCAGAAGAGAAAAACCAAAAAATCCTCCCTAGAAGGGAACAGATTTCTTAGGTACTCAATTTGGAAGGTGTCTAAACCATCTCCTTGGAATTCTTCACTAGAACCGAAACCAGATCCGCCATTGTACCCAAACTCCTTTCATGAACAAGAACCCCTGAATGAAGTGACAATCCTTAAAATACACCTACATGCCCCATCCAAGTCTGTAGTATGGTACCATCTCTGTACTGTCATAGAGATGGAAAGCTACATCAAAAGCTTCCTGTATTTTCAGCAACTGACATCTAAATGAATGGTTCTCAGCATTCTCAGGATGTACAATGAATTAGAATCCAAAGGAATCTCAAAAGCAGATTTAAGTGCTTTCCCCCCCACCCCTTCCCATTTCCTAAAAACAGTATTTAGTTTCCAAAGGCAACACCCTTTTAAAATCTTTCATGAGTTCTTACTTCCCTATGTAACAAGCCCAAGGATAGCACCAACCTTATGGAAAGGGAGGCTGCTACCCTCTGAGAAACCTCTGTATTACAGAGATAAGGCATGACTAGAAATTCTTACCCAAATAAAACTCAGAAAGGGAGTAATTGCATCACCCAGCCTTTTGGCACCAAACCTTAACAGGGAATCTAGTTTCTTTCAGCTTTCTCCTCTTTGGAGAAAGAACCTCTGTCCATAAAGATCTCAAGAGCACTCGGATCTCACCTGCGGAAAGCAGGTGGACACCTGTTTTTAGTTAACATGACTTATACCTGGCAGTCTGGCATTTAGATGATGCTATTTACTTACTACTTATTTGGAGAAGTAAGTTAAAAACAAAGGTACAAGAAATAGATTACCATGGGTATTGCTATTGCCCTGAGCAAACCCTATTTTCAACCAACAGCTGCACAAATCACTGAGAAGTTTAACCACACACTTCACTATGCACATACACAAAAATAAACCTCACACACACCCCCCTTACTTTTCTACAGGCACAATTACTAACCTAATTGTGCTTTGTTATGAAGCTCAGTCTCTAATTCAACGGGGGAAGGAGATTACACGACCTTCTCTTCTCCCAGGCTTCCAGCTCCTCTGCCTTTGAGCTTTCCAGGCTACAGATCAAGGCAGCCTAAAAATTTCCATTCAGAACTTGTTACAACCTGAGATAAAATTTCAACTTGTTCTTAAAAATGGGGTCACCTCTCTATCCAGCCTCATCTAATTGTTCTTCTTTCTTGTTACCAACTAAATTTGCAGTTTAACTTACATGTTCACTCACTTCCAATGTGGCCTTTACTGAGGAAACTCCCTACCTCCTCAATTAGCATTTTCCTCTCAGCCCCACTTGAGTAACACATAATTTCTGTGACCTGCTGCACTCCAAGAAGACAACACCTACTCTCCAGTTTCTTACCACCTCTCCATAATTATGGTGCTAGAGAGGAGGTGCTAAAATCAAAATAACTAATAAAGCTACTCAACTACCTCTGCTTTACCGGAGACTTCATTCATGTTTGACAAACCAAAAATTTCCAGAGACCTATTCCAGACAGTTTAAAAGATGTGTTAACACCCTAGTTGAAAATATTGCAGCATCTGCTTCTTTAGTGAGGCAAGAATGCTTAAGGTAGTTAAAAAATTCCACCTCTTTACCCTCAACTGAAATGTAAAATGCCCCAAATAATCACAAGTTAGTAAGGCTTATAAAAACCTTATTTGAGCACATTCTTTGTAAAATCATCTCATTTTAAACATATCGATACTTGACAAAAATCCTTCCTTGCATGTTGGCCCAGTAATTAATTACACTTAGTGCTACAACAAATCCACATTTTTAATGTGAATTGATCTACCTTCATTTTCTTACTGCTTTAGTATTCCATGTCTGCTAAATTTAAAGCTCATTAGTAATTATTTCCCATGTGTAGGTATTTACTAACTGAAATTAAGTCACTCTTCCACCATCAAGTTAATCATGTTGAGCTCCTACACAGCCGCCTTCTGGTTTTTCCAGTACTTTATTCCTATAGCTCTTCCCTGAGCCTTTTACAGTCTCTCCCAAACTAGAGTTTTCCAGGACTGGTTACACTAATGAAAACAGAAACAAGATACATTTTAACTGCATGTCAGTCTTTGATCAAACAACTTCCTTCAGCCAAGTACCAAGTTTGGATGACTGTATGTGTAAATGCGTGTACTTTCCCAGCTTTAATTCACTTTTTCCTTGCATTTAGGTTCTGAACATACATAGCGGGGACTTTGGTTATTTCCTCCTAACTGAGTAGCTTCAAATCTGTGTTTTCATGGCTGTATTTTACACAGCAAGGCAGGCTGTTTTACAACAGTAATTGACATAAACTTCTACTAGTTATCTGTTATCTCAAAACTGCTTGGGTTGTGCCTCAAGTAACGTCTGAAGGTCCCAATCCGTTACCCTGGCACAAGGCCAGGAGCTGGTTTGCTAAGCCTCAATGGTGTTTCCTTGCAACTGAATGAATTAAGAGATGTTGGCTGACATCACAATTTCTCTTGTTTGTGTTACTCCTTACACTTATATACTGTAAAGATACTGAGACTCTATCCTTGTGCGAGTATCTGGCCCTTCCCAAGAGCTAATTTGTCAGGAAGCCAGAAATCACTTCCCTGACAGCACCCTGTTTTCTGTAAGAAGCAGGTCACTCACTATCTTTTGTCCCCTAGCCCAGCATAAACAGCCAAGGGCTCCCCTTATAGAGTCCTCCAGTCTCTGATGCGTTCACTTCCAGAGCTATGAATTACTAGAAAATGTATGTATGTTCAAGTCAAGATCTTTTATTCACAAAAGAGAGACTCAAGGCAAAATTATTTCATTAGCTCTCTAAGTGCTTTTCAGACTCCTTGTTTTGGCTTTGGGGAAGACAAAGGCAGTGAGTTACACAGAGCACACCAAGTGTGGCTCATGCGGGAAGGAACCCAAAATGTGACTAAGCAGGCAAGGCCTAGGTTCATGGGGATGCTTAGAAGTTCCCTGTGACACGAACTGCACCGCAGGGCAAGCTACACACCTTCGTCAAAGTACTTCCTGAGAAAATGCCCTCCCCCCAAGGACAGCCCAAAACTGCCACAGCCAAATCCATTTAGGGGACAGGACAGTCACAAAGCTACTCCCAGGAACCCCTTCAAGCTGATGATGAAATGGCTGAAATGAAGCCATTTCTGACTGAAGGACACCAAGCACTCTCATAGCAGGGTGGGATCCAGAACCACAGAATATCCTAAGTCGGAAGGGACCCACAAGTGTCATTGAAGTCCAACTTCTGGCCCTGCACAGGACTTTTAGTTAAGTTCCAGTTGATGTTTTTAACATAGTCACATAGAAACCTTGTAATCTTTGGGATGCTGAAAACTTAAAAGTTTCCACTGACTGATGACCATAAGCATTAATCCATTCTTGATGGTTATTGCCATAGTGCTCTTCAGTAAACACTGACTTCGGAGGATTTACATGGATTTAAATATTATCCTTCTTTCTTCCTCCTTCCCCCTCACCCCCATCTGGAAAGAATTATTCTCCAAGTCAAATGACAATCATTTGAGTCATACAAAACAACATGAAACCAAAACTGTCAGTAGATTTATACCACATCCTTCAGGGGTTTAGTTTAGTTTCACATAGTGAAACATCTAATGGCTTTCATAATTTTCAACAGATAACTTGAAATTAGCCATACCACAAACACAGCAGCAGATACACAGTTTCAAATAACTCTTAACTGATATTTTTCCTGTGCTATGTAGAAATAGAGTATGCTATTTAAAGCATTTTTAAGCATTCAGCTAGTTTCAGTGTTTTTCCCTGCTTCTGAGTACAGCACTATGCAAAAATCAATAGATAAGAGATTATCTTGTTGTAGAAGACATAGCACACTAGTCATACATGGTTGGCATTATTCTAGATGTAAACTTGGAACAATATTAAAATTTAATCTCCTTCTATGGTGTTTCATGCACAGTTTCCAAAACAAATAAATGAACCACTGCTTTTGTGTGTTGTCCCCACCACTTTCTTTTTTTTAACTATAATTTTTATTTAAATAAGACACAGGAACTTCTATACCGAAAAAAATACAAAACAAAAGCCACACATTTCCTTGTGTAAAGCAATATTGTGTGATAACTTGAATACTGTTCAGCACAGTGGCTAGAAATAACAGTACAACTATGTACAAAACTTTAAACAATATTTGACAGATTTCTACAGCTGGATGTAGAATACAATTGAGATAAACAACTGCTGGGAAATTTACATGGCAAAGCATTAGCTTTAACACATTTGGTTCAAAACCTTCAATTCTGCTAAGAACAAATGTGCATTTTAATTAATATTTAGTTTCTCGTGGAAAAAATATAAAGAACATGTAATGGCATTGCAAATATTGTACAGAGTTCAGCACTGATCTAAAAACCACTCATCATATCCCCTGGTAACCTAACACCAATAACTGAGACTACAATTTCTTATCTGGACATAACCAGAGCATAAAAAGGTCATCATACTGCAATGTTAGTCTAGAAAGAAAAATATTAAAAGGAATTGATACTTACATCACGAGTATTTTCTCCCCTTTATCTTCAGTCTATAAAATATATAGTGTTTTCACCTAGGCCTGAGATTAGTAGGGTTAAAGATGACTGTTGTGTTTCACGAAGCCTTTTCACATGAAAATGGTTAGAGACAGACCTCTCTCCTTCTACATTTTCTGCAAGGGGAGTCAAAAAACAGTGGATGTTTTATAGGCTGCAAATTCCACCTTGTAAGACAGCGTTAACAAAAACTCAGTAATAAAAAGGAAGCAATGCTTTATCTCCATAAAAAGCACGTATCTAGTGAGTAGTTATTGGTGGCTCACTCTCACCCCCCTCCAATCTCATCTTCAAAAGCAGAAAAAAACAAAAAAGAGCAAGTTTAAATGCTCCTAGTAGCTGCAGGCTACTAATCTCTTCAATTCCTGGAAAAGGTGAACCTGATTCTCTTAGGAGCAGACAGCATAAATGGAGTTCCAACAAGCTGAAAGCAATGGAGCAAGAACACCAAGTTTATTTTGCCTTTGGGGTCCTCTTTGTATCACACGAAATTATCTCTGAAAGCAATGCTCCTCTTTTTCCAGTACAACAGAAGAGCACCACAAACCCAATCTTGCCATGTACTATTGTGAGAAAGTGTCCAGCCTGCAAAACCAGGATTATTTTACATGGATTTTTCTTTTATTCACACTTCAAGAGGGGGGAAAGCACACTTTTACACACACAACTCAAGTAACTGAAAGTTATGGGAGAAGCTTTAAGTAACATGAACTTAAAACTATTGTTTTCCCCACCCCTCTTAGAACACCCACTTGCTACTTCTGGACTTTCACCCAAACACAATTACTCACTACATAAATAAAACGCTGCTCTTCTAACACTGCTCAACAAAATCTGAAAACCTATTTCCAACGAGCAAATGAATGAACATTTCCAAAAGAGAAACTAAACATTAATTTGACTTTTAGACGGTAACAGTAGCATTTCACATCCTTAACTGCCAACAAAAACCATGAGCGGAAATCCCCAATCGCCCCCCGTGAAACCTGAAAGAATTTCTGTCCTTTAACAAAAACATTCTTGTCTTTCAAAATCCTCTCACACACAACGTGGAATGTTTCTCATGTACAGCCTAGTACTGAACACTTTATTTGCAACAGTTTAACAGTCATTAACTGAGCAACACCTGAAACCTTTAAATGCCACAATTTTACATCTATTGAAATGACAGTAAATGCAACAGTTGTTTGACTTGTAAGCACATGACAAAGTGATATACATCACAGATTTGCTGGTTCTCCTCACGTTCACCGATGTCCAGGGTCATCATTCACCTGGATCTGAATGCACTTATTCCAAGAAAGTGGAATGTAATGAGGAAATATTAATGCATAAAACAAGGAAAGGCAAAAGAGTGATGTTCCCTCTTTAGCTTTGTAGCTGTAAAATATTTTATATTCCAATATGATATACATTCCAAGTTACCTGAGTTTACACTTCAAGAGAAGTACCTGAAGCTAGGCCATAGGGTGGGCACTGTGCAACTGCTGTGGCCATTTTTTTTTTTTTTTTTTGCATTGTGTGTATTACGGAAGTTAGAAACATAAACACCTGGATCAATTGTAAACATAATCCTGAAGTACAGTATTTTCCATAGGACACAACACAGCAAGACATTTTCTATTCAGACAGGCAACATTTTTTTATATATAGAGAGAGCTTATTTATACTGTAGGATTTGAAACAGAACACAGGACACAGTACTAATCTGGTCAAACGTACTATGAAATGCATAGTCTCCACTTAAAATGCTTAATGATATATGGACTCTGCAGGCATTACTGCTTTCTCACCAAAAAATGCTGAATATGGATTCTGTCCCTGCCAAGAACAGTGTTGAGATATTTTTTTGAATGCTGCTAAGTATTCCGTGGTGTTCTGAAAGGTTGCCACCTCATGCAGATGTATCTGTACTAGGATCTCCTCACTCCTTGTCTCGGGGCAGAGGCCTGCTCCACCTTGCTCTAGATTAGCATGTAGCTCTGAGGAGAGGAATGGTCTTCAGTCTGAATTTCTTGCAAAAGCGGCTGCTGCTGCTGGGACGGTTGCTGTACCGGGATCTCTGGGGAGTCCATTGTGCTGGTGTCATCTGACAGAGATGAGAAAGAGACCCGGGACGAAAGCTGCTCAACAGTCAGGGGGCTCAAACCTGTGCTTTGACCAGAGTTTGGAGAGTTCTTCAGCGTCAGGTCTGAAGCGGGAAGGAGGGGGCCCAGAAGTTTTACAGGACAGAAAGCTGATCCGGTTGGGATGAAATTAACCTTGTTTTTGTCAGGACATGAAAAGAGAGGGGTTGAGACAGGCTGACGAGACCTACAACGAGAAAAAAGATTATATATCTGACCAGCTGAGATGTTTTTCACATCATGAACTTCGAGGTTCTACACATTGCTAAAATGTGAATGACAAGGAATGGGATTAATTGGACAGAGGGGCAAACATCTTCCATATTGGTAGTCAGCTAACTGATCCACAGCATTAAAAATAGTACCATCACAAAAAATTACTTGGTAATTACTGGACAAACATGCAACTTCCAGCACAAAAAATCTGCACTACATATGCACACGAAAAAATGCCGCAGTCAATTTAGAATGGCACAAATTCTTCTTTGATAGGCAATGTAGCAACAACACATTTAGTCATTTTAAATCCCTTTGAGGACCTCCATAAAATAGACCTCTCCTTTCCCATACTCCATAATTTGTCTGGAGGATTTTTCCACAACCCCACACTGCTCCCTTCACCACCTAGCAGGCAACAATTGCTGTTAGAGCAAGAAACGTCCCCGCCTTAATTCTTTCATCCACAGGAGCTTAGCATGCAACCTCAACAGCATGTGCTGTGCTCAAATACTGCTGGGTCTAGGGAAAAAACACATGATGTCCAAGAGTTTAACTTCCAATTTCTTGCTCAGCAAAAATATTGAGCAAAGTCTATGCCATAAGCATACTACCATCTACAAACGTTTTATATACGTTTCATTCCATTTTATATGTTTTATACACATCAAAATGCAACCTATGCTTGAAACCGGTAATTATGACAAGGAGAGTTTTTGTTTAATCCATGAAAATTTAAAATGTAATAAAAAATATATGGGAAGAGGTTTAAATAAATGCTTAGGAAATTAATGTACCTTATCTTTCCTGCTTGGATTTTTGTTGCCTTTTATAAATGCACAAAAAGAGGTAAAAGACTCCATTTTCTCTTCACACCAATGTAAACACTTCAACTTCTCTTCTGCACAAACTATAAGAATAGTTTGCTCCTGAAAAACCCATCAGCTGGAATAGTTTATTCATCTGCAGTTGAATAGGCTCAGTAAACAGGTTTACTGCTTTGCAGATACCAGCTGATATAAAAGGCATTACTTACGACATTTCCTCAAAGACCTTCACTCGCTCACATCCCTCTGGGGGCTCTCGTTTGAACATGTAGCTGTTGTTTGGTTTGGGAGATGAGGCATACTTGGGCAACGGTGAGCTACTCCCACTGTCTGAAAATTTAAAGCAGTTATATTACTAGAGATTGAGAGTGCTTTTTAATTAAATTCGATTTCCAAACAAGATGCCTTTTTTCACAATTTAGCCACTACGCTGGTTTGCTTCTACCACAACGTTTCCTTTATTGCAGGCTACTTCTAACACCCTTGTATAGCACATTTCTTCTGAATAACAGCTTCGGTGCAGCAGCAATCTATCGCATAACAACACGTAACAGGAGGATATTTTTATCCAGAACACTGCAATCGGAACAAAGCAGAGCTGTGATCCTGGAAACAAATACATTCTTTATTACGTAGTTCAAAAACCATAAATGAACAAGGTAATATGCATAATACATGCAGAAGAATTATGAGTGGTAATGATAAAACACTTTCTCACTGTATAAACAGTGTTATTAAAAACGTGCATATACACCTTGTATCTTATTTTAAAACATAATTCTTCACTGGAATGTTGACCTCATTAATCTCATGAACAGCTCAGAAGCTGTAATAAAACAAAACAAGTTTGTAACACAGGTACTGCTACCTCATCATTACAATGTCTTATCTTACTTGCTTCACAGCTGTGAAGTTGATTTAGTATCCAGAATAAAACTTCTGCAGTTTAATTCTCTCATCACTACTGGCTGTATGATACAGATATTCTTCATAACTCCAGCTGTATGTGTGTATTTTAACCAGACATATTTAGAATTAAAGGTGTGAAGATCTAAGACAAAAGGCAATGGGCAGATTTGTTGGTACTTCTCAGAAAGCATGAGAGAAGGCTCAAGTCTGGTAATGACAGAAGCACATAAGTTTGAAATATTAAGCCTATGAAAGGGTTCCCTTTAAACAGTCATGCTGACAACATGATAGTGAATGCATTAAGGAAATAAAGTAGGTACAGAAATAGCTATCCACAGAAAATAAGCTTTCTGCAGTGGCTTCTACCTTTTCAAAGAGCAACATCTCTCCCAGGGTTGTATTAGTGGTTCTGCATTCCCTCCTTAGGATTACAATTAAAAAATGAAATATTAAAAGTAAAGGGGACCCAACTTACAAATACACCTAAATTGGAGAGAAATAGCTGCTCTTGCTTTAGCTCTTTTGCAGTCTTTCCACTAATGTAGGGTACCTTATTTTTAACTCAAGTTTATAACCTTTGTTTACTTTGCTGTTGTGCACGTGTGTCGCCTTTCAGCTACCCAAGCTTCAAACACTATGATCTAACTTCACCAAAGTGGACAGATTTGTCTTTAAAAGCCTGCAAAGAGTAACTACACAAACTTTTATATTACCATGACTCCAAAACAAAGGCTAACCATTAGCTGTTTTGAAACATTTCTGCTTCCTCTTACAACAAGAAACAAATCAACTCAAATGTCACATTTCCCTTTGAAGATTTATTATGAAAGATATGAGGAAAAAAGTAAGTTGACGTGAACCTCAGTAGCATATTGATTATTCAGCTCTTTCCTGCTGTAGAGTGAATACAGAACTTCTATTTACAGAATTTTTGGTGTTAACTACTAAGGCAGAAAAAGCTTAGAGACGATACAGATATTTGCCAAGTTGGGAGCATGATGGTCCTGTTGGCAGCTTTCCACTGTTGGCCCACACCACTCATTCCAAACACAGAAATCATTAACAGAACCCAGACAGTTTGTTTCCTCTTTCTAATATTTAAAACTGAAGATCCAAGTTTCTATTTAAAAATTAGAGACATAAAATGTACTACTGTTCATTTCACCAAATAGTGGAAAACCATGGCAGTACATTCAAGGGAAGAATCAAACAGAATTCAAAGTTAAGTCAGTTCTTGGAAGAGTCTAAATCTTGTCTACTAGCCAGTTCAGCTTTCAATAAAGGTTTTGGTTTAGTTAGCCCTGTCTGGCTGAAACTTTCTATGTAAGGCAGCTGCTAAACAAGTATCTCTCTTTACCCTCCCTGCTTTTAAAGCCTAGGAGTTGTTAGATTTTCGTTTTGACCAAACGCACACCACGCACTATTTGAAGAGCACACGTGGTTGTGAGCAGACTCGCATGTACAAGCCAGGTGTTGGGCGAGAGCAGAAGGGACTGGGAACACAGGCCATGAGTTAAAGTGGCAAGAAGTAGAATTCACAGCGTAAGCCAGTCTCCACTTGTGCATCCTGTAAGCTCTGCAGTGCTAAACTGTCCCGTCACTAATCCCCGACCACACAGACACAGCAAACCTTGAGTGCTGTCCGAGTGTTTGACGGGCGCCTTTGCTGCTCTCTGAGGCCCCGAGGCCGAGCCCTCACGGCCCACCACCAGGGGGCGCCCTGCCGGCACGTCCCAGCCCACGCTTCCCATTCCATCCCACTCCATCCCATTCCACCCCACTCCATCCCATTCCATCCCATTCCATCCCACTCCATCCCATTCCACCCCACTCCATCCCATTCCATCCCATTCCACCCCACTCCATCCCATTCCACCCCACTCCATCTCATTCCATTCCATTCCACCCCATTCCACCCCGCTGACAGCGACCATGGAATCTTTCAGGGCAGTTTCGCTGCCACAAACGCACAGCAGACAATATGGAGCCTTAGCACACGGAATGTCTGGACACATATTTAAAACAGCTATATTCCGTTATCTAGAAGACATTTTAAGATTGTCATTAAAATACTAAAAATATCTTTTTAACCTCAATACCAAAAATTATACCTTGCACATATTAGAACAACTAAAGAGGCTAACTAAAAAAGAATCCGTAAAACAGTTTTTTGAGTGACAATACTTAAACAAAACTAAAATTTGCCAGTAAGCCTTCGGATTTGTTTTGATAGGTTCAAAAATACCTAATAAGACTATCCAAAGACTTTGCTAACAACTTCCCTTTAAAAAACTACTTACCAGATGCCCAGAATTTAACAAGTACCTTCAGTTCATCTTCATGAACATGTTACTTGTAAGAGTCTACCATCAACAGTGGGACTACTAAATGCTATGTAGAGGCACCTAAATCAAAATCCCTGAAAAGCAGGGTATACCATCTATATTTGTCAAAAAAACCCCCTCCAAATTTCATCTGCTTATACCTTCGGATGCCTTTGAATTTCACCTCTGTCACAGCTGCCGAGGATGCTATGTAGGGCTCTGAATTAGTTTCATGGACCAGAGCATGACAAAATAGATCTAGTGAAACCAGTGGTTTTAATATAAAATCATAAAGCCAGGTGCCATGAAAATACCTTCTTTCCCAACCCTTCCTTGTCTGCTCTAATCAATACTGTGTAGTATCACTGGTCTGTTCAGAGCAATATTGTGGGTCTTTCCTGAAAATTAGCTTTCACTTGCTTTTGAAAAATTCAATTATTTAACAGCTTCTTGCAAAAAGATAAACCCAACAGCTGATAGAGTCCAAAGGGCAGCTGTGAGAGCCTCAGGCCAAAGCACAGCTTTGCACAAAAAGTAAGATGCTTCAGGAATGTAAAGCAATGCTGTGTCTGTACAGACCATTGGTTCCTCTCACTGCTTATGTCTCTCAAGCAAACTAACTTTCCTTTCCTATTCAGCAACACACTCCAGAACCATTAATAATGCTGATAATGCCACTTTTTAATGGTAAACCCAAGTTATTCCCCTCAAGAGGAAAATTAAACATTGAGAAAAGTAACAAGAAAACATAATCAAAACATCTACATTTGGTTACACAATACATTTTTCCAAACTTAACAGGCCTCACAAAAAACTGACGATGGTTTTATTCTAGCATCACAAAAGCCTTTAAAATTAAGGGAAAAAACCTTCCCAAGTCTTTGTTGTACAGAACAGGTAATGTCCACAACAAATGTAATAAACACTGTCCGTCAAAACTTGCTGCTCTCTGGTATTTCTACCTATATTGCTCATTTATCTACAATTTAATGATTTTGAAGTAACATTCTTATTCAGAACAACTGGCCTGTAGTATCTGGATGATCTGAAAATAAAAAGCACCTTTCTGACTATATTTTTATAACCTCTGAACAAATTACTTTCTCTTGGAAAACTGCTACATGTTTTTCTAGTTTTTAACCTTGCCCTTGAAGAATTAAGTTGTGATGAGCAGTTCAAGCTTTTATCTTTCATATGCACAGTATTACATATCTTACTTAAACTTATTTTAAAATGCCATTAAGATGACTTAAAAAACTGGCTGTTTATCATCATCACCTACATACTATTACTGCAGAAGACTCTTGATACAAGCCTAGCATTAAAGCCAGTCTTAAAACCAAAATCCACAAATAAGTATCTACTCATAAATTTCACTCCAGTCAGCTGTTCAAAAAATACAAGGCAGGAGATAAAAAGCCTTGAAAAGCATTAAAAAGGCTAGATGCACTATTTCAAACTGTCTTCACTTGCTACTGCCAATAAATGTACTGCTGAAAATTCCCATCACTGTGATAACAGAGTACTAACTGCAAAAGGAATTTTTCATTTCCTTGCTTTTTAACTTATATTTGTTATCAGGACATATATGAACCAATTTACCTGTCAAGATGGGTTTTTGTGTGCTAATACTTTAGTGGATGTTTCTATAGTGAATCAGTCTTAACAACATATTAAAATTCACATGCACAGCGTAAGAAAGAGGAGTATGGTGGGGGCAAGATAATATCACTGATATTTTTGGAACACAGCCAACTATCATGTTGAGCTAAGACTTTTACTTTAATGTGGTTAACTTAACCCACCCCCAGTTCAGGATTTGGGCAGATGGATTTGTTTTCCACTATTTCCTTTTAAATCCAAGATTGGGAAAAAATACTTTTCAGAAATCAAGAAAAGCTAGTATTTCTCCTGCTGACTTCCCCAATCCTATTCCCAAATTACTTTAACAATTAATACACAAACAGTATTTACAAAAAAAAGCTTAACCTTACTTATAACCTCAAAATACTGCTATCTTTAGCTCATTAGTAAATATATGCTAAATCTTAGAAGTTTTCATTTCCTCTGTGAAACTTACTCCTCCTAGTTTGCGTGATTTACCCAAATCCTACATCCTCCATACTGAAGTCCATATTTCAGCTAGCTGACCAGAAGCACAAGGGTAATTTTATTAGCAAACTGTTGTCAAAAAAACCCCATGGTCTTTTTTACAGTGGTGCCTACATTCCCATACTCCATAGTCTGTCAGTAACTCTTAATTACTGAAATTCCAGTTGTACTCCCACTATAGAACCAAACAACACTTTACAGACTTAAAAAAAAAAAAAAAGTATGATGTTGATAAACACATAAATTATTCAGAATTTTTGAGCTGTTATGCAGCATACACAGAGAAGTGATTGTTCAGGTTGTTCAAACAGGTATCTGAGCTTCTCACCAAATAGCTCCAAGTGGAATGCAAGAGTTCAGAAGCAGAGTACTTTTAAAAGCAGTCCAAAACTTCATCACGATTTTGAACAGCAAGTAACTCACCTACGATAAATATACAGTCTACCACAAACCTTCCTGAAACCTTTCTTAAACATAAACATGTTACAGTCTGAATTCTTCACATCAGAATCTTCATAAATAATTAACTGTTTGCTGTGCTCCTCTGACGTATTTATGGAAGATGTTTGTGAAGTTTCACAAACAAGAGGGGAAAAGATATGTAAACAAACAAAACCAATTTTCAGATAAATCCTCAATCCCTCCACAACCATCAAACAAAAACAAAAACTGATGTAATGAGTAAAATGAAGGTAGTTGTAAAAGCAGGACATCACATGCCTCCCATAGGTAAAGGCAGGCCATTCTACTCTCACCTTTATCACGGTCATAGAGTAAATCTTCTGTTGAACAGGGACTCCCATCCTGAGATTCAGGAGGGCAAAAGGGAGAGACACATGGTGAGTGACTGCTGCAGCTGCTGCTGCGCTCCTGGACAGATGGAGTCTGAGTGTCAATGCTTCGGGTACTACTACTACGATAGTGAGCAGGTAACGGGGCCCTTCGACCGTCAGGGATATCCAAAGGCTGCAAGAGAAACAAGCAATTCGTGTTACAGAGAAAAGATCAAACAAGCAAGCAAGGTCAGCCTGTAGCAGTCATAAGTGAAGGCCTTAAGAAGAACAAGGCATTTTTGAAAGAACAGAAGATCTCACACAAGAAAATAATGCAGTGGACAATGGACACAACATACATTAATTACCCTGAGTACTGGGGCAATGTCACATGTTCCACCGCAAAGTTAACATCCACACTTCAACATATGCCAGTGTCATGTTTTTATGGTTTTTATGAAAGTTTAAAAAAACAAACCTCCCTCTCTAATTATACTTAGTACTACCATTTTCAACAAAGGTCACTGTTATTACAAAAGAAAAACAAGTACCCTGACAGAGATCACATTTGGATAAAAGGGAAAGTAGAAAATGTCAAATACAATGGCATACTATTGCCATAACAACCAATTATAAAAGGAAACCATGCAAGTTTTGCTACTAAGTTGTAATCTCCAGCACACCCCTACATTCCATCCTTCTACCGAAGATGTACACACAGGCTTGTAACAAGGCTCACAAGCTTTGTCTTGAACCAAAGCTAGTAAGCTCTGCCTGCCCGTATCAGCCTAGCTAGCACTAGCCAGAGAGATCCTGCATCCCATTCTGCAACATACTGCATAGACATGTTCACAGCAGTAGATTGGCACGCTCTACTTACTTGTCCTTCCCAGTGGAAAATTAGTTTTTTTAATAAAGACAGTGCTGCTTTAAATGTAAGAAATCAAATGGGAATTAGTGTCTTGCTTAGAAGCGAAGGGGAAAAATTGCCTGCAAGATTTAAACAATTTTTATTCCCACTTCAGGGAGAACTGTGTCCAAACCATAGAAAACAGCTTAAATGTTCTAGCTACAAAAAAATTAATGTCTTTTTCCTTCTCACTTGAAGCGAACATTTTTATTTTATTGCCTCTCTTCCCCATATATTCCAAAACTGTAACAGCTTGTTCCAGAGCCTAAAATTCAACCCAACACTTTTGCTAGCAATGAGGACATGACACCTATTGGCTGAGTATCACATTCTCCCCTTTTCAGCAACAGCCTATCCAGAAAACCACCACATATTACACAAAGAGGCAGACACAGCAGAGCAGGAAGATTATTTTCTTCTTATGAGCCTTCCAGTTAATACCATTTCATATTTCAAGTAAGAGCAAAGAAACACACTATAAAGAGAACATTACAGTTGCTCCATCAAATGCTGTAAGGTTTGGGCACAGCTGTGCGGTCTGTTCCAACAGCTCAGTTCGCATTGCCTATGCGTTACAACACGACTGCATGTTCTATTCCCACCACCCCCAACAGGCCCTGACTCATTCAATGCACAAGACAGACCTGCAGCACTGTAGCGTTTGTTACACACACAGGAGAGAGAGAAAACAAGACTGAAGCTGTAGAAAGGAAACAAACAGTCTCATAATTATCATAACCAAACCAACAAAGAAAAAAAAAACCACGCCAAAAAGAAAACCAAAACCAAAAAAACTGCCATGCAAAACAGCATTTTAATTTCTCTCTCTACCACAAAAATTCGGTGGGATGTCAGGGAATCAGCTGAATCAACCTCTGTCTTTTACAGTATCTCTTCTTAATGCCCAGTTTATACAGGTCTGATCTGTAAAAGTACTCTGCATTAAGAGACCCAGAGGAGACTACACTCTAAACTCCTAAAATGGAATACAACATCCTGAGTTACCTGAAGAACAACACTACAGAACCCCGATGGATTTGTGCTTCCCATCCATAAAGTGTAAATAATATCATCTTTCCTCTCACATAACTGTGATGTAAAGTGAACAAAATTTCAGACACACTCCTATTAAAAAGAAGTAAAATTTCAGGAAAAAATTCAGATTTCTGACTTCAAAGCAAGGTGTAACAGTAAGCATGAGGACACAAATCTAAGGAGGAGAAAAGAAAAACACCAAACAGCTGCTCATTAAGGGCATACACTATGGTCTATGTAACAGGTAAAACAAGGATCCCAGGGAGGGGAAAAAACCAGTAAGTGATCACATAATTAAGGACTTTAGGATAACACAGATGTTCTTCCACACCTGGATGAACAATGTAGTCTCAGCTAGCCAGGAAGTATATCCCAAATCACGTATTTCAATCTCCTCTGAAATAAAGCCTGAGGTACAAAAATAATCCATATTTTTACACACGTATCTAAAGATACACACAAGCAGAAAAAGCTAAATATTTATCATACTTTCCAAGGGCAATAACTTCTAAGGTATAGAAAATGCCAGTTAATATCTCAGATTACTGTGCTTTTGTATTTATCTTTCCCTTAATGCTGACAAGTGCAAAAATCTCCATGAAAATACCAACTAAAAGTATCTCGCTTGTTAAAAACTTTATGTATCAAACCTGATCAACATAAAAAAACACTTTTAAAGTTACTTTTCATGAGTCATGCCCAAACTATTCTAAAACTGAAGTTCTCACAACCTTACAACATAAGAAAGAGGGTAACTAATTTGGTACAGCTGCTATTAGTTTCCATAATGCCCAATGCATGGAAAACAACAAGAAATTACGGCATTCTGTACGCTATTTCTTGAGGGGTTTTTTGCAAGTACATCCAGTCATTTATCTCCCTCATACCAAATGCATTCTGACAGGACACCTGTCCATCCCTATGGGACGTGTTCTTGGACACAGTTACATACTGCTCTCATCTCCCTGCAAAGGTATGAAAATGCTCCATTTGACAGTAAGCATGCATTTCTCAATACGCTGTTAACATTCACCTATTTGTTTTCAGTACCTATCTTTTTGCTGGAAAAAACCCCAACAATGTTTTACTTAGGAGAATCAGGAATGCTACCAGTCTATAAAAGTACTACCAATGGGAGTCTCCTCACAAGCTGAACATCTATCTGGGAGGCAACTTCTTGAGAGCAAAGCATTCAATGCTATTGATTTAAAAACTTTCCTCTAGACTGGAACACAAAGGCCAACATAGGAAAGTGCTTCTTCCTGCCAGCATCAGTGCATTAGATAAGGTGCAAGGGCAAAAACCATAATGTATCCTAGGAAGGAACACTTGGGAAAAACACAGTTTTCAGATGAAGGCTATGAAGATTTAAGTGAGGATCCTCTGCACGTGTGCAAAACAAAAAGTCCTTTTATTACAGGATTAAGTTTCCAGATAGGTACATAAAACCACCTTGCCATCTCCTTCCAGCAGCATTAGAAATCAAACAAGGAACACAGTAATCAGTTTTCTTACATTGTGTGATAGTCCATTAAAATTTCTTTATTTCTAATTACTTCTGTATACTTGATAGTTGCAGTAGAGTGTTTTTCCTAACAGGAGGTCTATGAACATGTCCATGTTCTGCTACAGGGCACTTTTCATGATTTTCACTCTTATATTCCATAAGAGGGAACACCTCTTATCCCTTAATCTCTACAAAAAGTCCCATTATCTTATTGTACACCTCAGTCTCCAACGTTTGTGTTGTGGAGTCACAATGGGACAAGGACAAAAGCCTGCAACAACTTCACAAAAAGCTGATTCCGTCCTGAAAGTTATGGTGAGAACAGAGACTCACCATCACACCTTGTCAGAGTTAATCAGCAAGTTATAAAAAAAGGAAGGAAAATATATCCAAGGATTTTGAATAAACATTTATTATTTAAGCAATAGAACATGAATTAAAAGTTTATTAATAAATTTGAGGAGAAAGAGATGATTAAGAAGTGACTCAATAAGGACAACTAAATTTTATGAGAGCAAAAAGAAAACACCTTCGGCTAACTAAGCAAGATGAATTATGTGAAAAAATACATCTATAGCTAAACTGCAAAGAATGAAATTTTTTTAATATTTTGACCACTATGCAATTCCTCTAAACTTTATAGTCCCTGGATTTTTAAAAGGTAGTGATACAAAGACATTACTAATCATCAATTATCTTTATGAAACACAAAAATAACAGGACAACACAATAGTGTGGTTTTTTTTTACTTTTATAACTACGATTTGAATCATCATTAAGATGTTAAAACAAACAAAAAAAAAAGGTTTCAAAGAACCAAGAGAATTAAGTCAGCACGAATAAAGACAGAAGACATATTCCAAAGCAACAAACTATCTTTGACTGTGCTTTTAAAATAGTTTCTAAAAATACAAAATGTTACAGCAAGAAAGAACGGCAGAAAATTGAAAGAAAAACAAACAGGTCCACTAGCAGTGAAACCAGTGAAGTTCGGTTTCCTACGGTTTATCTTTTGTTCAGTAATTCCTAACCCTTAACCTAGCTGCCCCTGGCTAAAACACAGCTAAATTGTTTATTAGGAGAAAGTTCATCAGCAGTAAGATTGAGTAAATTATGATCTTGTTATGATCTTCCATAAGCAAACTGAGATCTAGTAATCTCAAAGACAGTGCTAGGAGTCCCACTATAGGTCCCACAAGACCAGACTTCACAGAAATTAACAGTTACATAGCAGGAAACAACCCTCTGCCCACAAAGATGGACTTGACTTCAAGGGCAATGTCTGATTTATGACTTTCTTTTGTGTCTGAAACTCTCGCCAGCTGAATGTTTGGAGGAAGGGTTCACTATTGCCTTGGTTGCATAAACTGCTGAGCACCTCTGGCCCAAATCCAACCATGCACTTAAGTATGTGCTTAACTGTTTTGCTGGATCAGAGTCAGTACATTCAGTAACATATGCAGGAGAGCTCTGCATCCCAAGCAATAAACTGTTAAAACCCAAGGACAACATTTACAAGGATGATTTGTCTGACAGATAAATGAAATATCCTCCAACTATAGGAGATTAAAACCCTAGCCATAGCAACATCAATGGTGGCACTACAACATACACCTTTCTGTACTCTCTTTGGAGATACTGCAACAAGGCTTATTGAGCTGGGCTTTCAGTTTGCATGTTTGACTTTTTTTCCTTATTCCCATTACAATACACACCTCTTCTAACAGGATAAGACAGCCTTAGGAAAGAAAACTTAGCATACAACTACTACAACAGTATTTCATTCTTAAGACTGCTTTTTCCACACAACTAGGTGTCTGGAGAAGCCAAGACTATTCCCAAGCTTTTAAAGTTTACTACTGATATGAAGAACTGCAAATAAAAGGTTTCAGAATCTTAAACCTCTGACTGAACTTTTATAGCTTGACTCATATACTGAATTGCTACTACATGACCATTCATGAGAAAAGCACCTAAACCTTGGAGAAGATTAGAAAAAATGGTGGAGTACTTTATTCCACAGCAGAAAATTTTCACTGGCTATTTAGGAAACAGTGGCTGCAAACCAAGAATTCCACATCTTAAGTGTCATCCAACCACTAAACTCCTCAATGACAAGTCCAATGCTCCACAGCACAGCTGCCCCATTTGTCAATATTTCCCATACAGATATCTCCCACGACAGATTACAGAGGTTTTATGGAAGTAAAATGGTCCACATTCAGTTTATGGGAAAAAAAGCATTAAAACCTAAAAAGAGAGCACAGCACCAGAAACTGACACGTTGCTCAAGAAAAAGAGAGCAAAATGAAGCAAATATAGCAATCTCCTGATCTCTAATTACTTATTACTGCAGCCTGAAGTGTCTGAATGTTCAAACACTTGTATTTCTCACAAAAACTTCCAAGTTCTCTACAGAAAGGGCATTCTAAGCAAAGTAGGTTTGGCCAGAAGCCCTTTAAAAATAAAAAAGAAAAACAAAAACAAAACCACCATGCTAAAACACTGAAACAAAGTTTTCAAACAAGCAGTTCTTTGAAGAAAATTAGTTGTAATTTCAGCCACAAGGAAGGTTCCTCAAGAGGAAGGTTTTCCTGGTGTTTATAGATTACAAAGAGATAACAACCATAAACATGTTACTATATGCTTACCTTGGATACTTCTTCTTTTCCACTGCTGTCCTTAATGAATACTTTTTCCAGTTCAGGGCTTATTCCTTCTACATTACACGGCACACGTGAAGCAGTTGATTTTGGCACTGAAATGTTTGACAGTGGCATAGGGACTGATCTGGAAATACAAGCCTAGAAGGTAGACAGCAACATGATTTAAAGATGGAAAACAGAATAAAGGGAGAAGTCTGAGACCAAAACTAAAAACATTACTAAGTAAGAAGTTGTGTATTAATTTTGCCATCCAGAAGATCATCTTTACTTGGTGAATGTAAATAAAAACAAATGCCTGCATAAATAAAAACCCAATAAACCATCTCTACTTAACTCAAAGAGGAGTTGTATAATCAAAGCATTCTATGACTTCACTTGGTAGTAGAGTAGACAGGTGTATGTACTTTCCAGAGGCACAGACTACGGTTTACACCGCAGGGGGACAGGGAGCGCGTGGGGCTCTGATGCTAATGTTTTAACTGGGATCCAAAAGGCATTTCATAACATTCCTAAAGCTTAATGACTCAACTGAAATATTCACTTAATGCACTTTCACTCTCTTTTGGTTGGGTTTAGGGAATGAAAAATAAAACATTCATTCTGAACCTTTAATTTCATTAGCTTATAGCTTTTCAGAACTTTATGTCAAAGGTCTGAAGAGAAATCATCTTGAGTTTAAGAAACAAGCATGTAAGTAGGTACAAATATGGTTTTCAGAAAAGCCTGTTGAGTGGAGCTCTATTACCAACAGGAAACATTCACAAGAATGCACACACGTCTTGCACAGTCAACCTTAAAAGCTTCACCTTGGCAGCAGCTACACTGAGCCATGAACAGTGCTCACGTGTGAATCAATGTGTTCTCCTCCTACTCACAGAATCACAGGATGCTTAAGACAAAATGTAAACATTTTTTCTGAGCTCTTATCAAGTGAATTTTGCACAATGTGCAGCTCCCAAGGTGCAAGTCATTTGCCTGCAAGCATTCTCTGACTGCCAAAACACAATGCCTGCAGAATGGCTTTATCAGAGAACACCTTCCTGAGAAACCAAAATGTCACATGGGCAACGACAAAGGGAGCTCCAAGTACTAAAGAATGTTTCTTCACAGCGTATGTCCTAGGTGGGTTTCTATCTGTGTCAAAGACTGACTGCTGTGTGACTATAATGGCACAGGTACTTGCAACAGCTTACTCTGAAATGTACAGTAAAATCCTTTTCTACGCAAAATGTTGTAGTATCCTTTGTTATAAAGGCATAACAGGTTCAGGAAAAGTATCAAATTCCTATTGTCTTCATTGCATAAGGTTTTGACCGCAAGATTTTACCCCCACAGAAGGAATGCAAGGAATCAGCCATCACAGCTCAACCAGCTGCTTTACAGAACAACTGCTATATAGCAGTTAAAAAGGTACTCAGGAAATGACAGAACCAACATTTAAGATGTTCAAAGAGTGGCCTGTTATAACAGGGAGTCCAAGGTAAGGATCCACTACTATAGGTGAAATTTAATCAGGACTCACATATCTGCACTCCCAAATAAGCCATGATTAAATACTTTCTACAAGTGGCTTAAGGTTTACAAAGGCATTGACTGAACCTCACCTGAGCTTCAGAACTGTAACTTGGTTTCAATTTTGCTTACAGGTTGTAATGACTAGATCATGACTGCTTTGGGCATCCCCCACTGCACCCTGCTTTGGTACTTTCTTTTTCTTTATTTTCTATTTTTATTTTTTAACTAGCCCAGATGAAATTAGATTGCAAAACTTCTAAGCAAATACCCTCCACAGGAGCTTTGGAAGTTTACCACAAAAATTAGTCTTGGAAGCAAGTACGTATCCCTGGAAGCACAGGCTTATCTGGCCATGCCCAAAACTTTTACATCATAATGTATTTCAGTTGCTATCCTGGTGCAACCCTTCTTTTATTATATGATGACCATGAGATAAACTCCAGTGAAGGTACAGCAGTATCAGACTGTTAAGCATTTCAGTGTACCACACAAGAGAACAAACACAAGACAGATGGGAAGGCTCAGCAGGCCATTCAGCCAACCCTGATAAGGTGGGAGGCTGTTCATACAAGGAACTACCCACTTACCTGAGTCTGACTGATTGCTATATGGTTGCCATGGAGAGGTGACTGACGTTCCTTTTCTTTGTTGTGACGACTGCTCTGCTTACTGCGCTGAAGCTGCTGCCTCAGTTTGGCAATCTGCTGGAGAGAAGTTCAGGTGAAGTGAGAATGAGTTATCCAATGGGTAACTGCTCAAATCTTCACATATAAAGTGAACCATGGATATTTTAAATCCTCTTTGGAGGATTTTATAGGCATATGGGATTGCCTTTCCTTAAAGTCCGAGCATTAAAGCTTCTTTCTGCTTATCAGATACTCCAAAGTATCTGCCCTATTTGCCAACCTGAATACAACAACAGGCTTAATTTATTTACTGAATTTCCTCATTTACACACAAGCACTGTAATATCTGATGCAAACAGAAGTAGTCAGAATGACAATTTGTAGCATTTTCTAACCTGTAACTGGTTTAAACTGGGGACTTTGAAGCCTACAGTTTAATTTGTTTGATCTTAAACCAAAGCAAAATTTTTTAGTGATAATTCATCATAAAAGTAAAGAGCCTTCACAAACAACTGGCAATCAAAATGCACTGCTCATCTTGGAGTACTTATTTAATATACTCAATAGCACTACCCTGCAGGCAAAATTATCACAGATTCCTTCAGGCAGATGGAATTATCTTTCCTGCTGTCTGCTGCAAAGATGTCTAATCAAAAGTTACATATTTTAAATGTCAAATGCAACTAAAGCCATTATCCATTTGACCTGCTCCTTAACAAGAAACCGAAGAATTTCATTTGGGGATTCCTCTACTTATTTATTCCTCCTGGGAAACTTCTACATGAAAGAGAGTACTTACCTCTATAAACATTGTCTCAGAAGTTCAGAGTACGTGCAAATTCACACAACAGGTACAGACACTTCCTTAAAACTGGGTAATTTGTTCCCTTAGGCTCAAATCCCACTGTTCCTCATGCTCAGCACACTGGAATATACGGCCACGCATGGCCCCATTTCATTTTTAACTCAGCTAGAGATACAATTTTTAAAAACCTGAAGGGCGAGTAAGGAGAACAAATGCACATGGAATTCATACCTCAGCTGGAAACTAACCTCTCTTTCTGAGTGACAACTTACAAGTACATGCACTCTGTGGTTATTTCCAAGTAGTTAAATATATCACTGGTACTCTTGCAAAGCAACTCTGTGGCAGAGAATCACTTCACATCACTCTTCACAGTGTCAGAGATGACAGTGCTTGGTGAAGAGGTCTGGATGGAGCTTTGCTGCAGGCTGTGAACTTTTCTTTGTGCTGTTTCTGGTAGCACTCACAGAAGAACAATCTACCTTTAGGGCTTCATATCAAGTCTTGCCACAGCTCGTTACCCATATTTAGAGAACTGCTACTCAGAAATGGCTGAACACTTTGATCTTTAAACAACAGACAAACAGTTCCAGACTTCTGAAAGGGTCTGTGTGTTGAATACATCCAGAAAAACAGAGCCCTAATACAACTGCATTACTTACACAGATGAGCTACTCTTGGAGAACTGGGACACTAAGCTCTTGATAAAAGGTGCAACTCAAGCACCATGTTGCAAGAAACTTTGGAGTATGAAGAGATATCTCATCTCTGAAAAAAATAAATACGTTTGTCTGGAACTTTTCCCTTCTTCCTGTAGGAGTAACAGCAATTGGGAAACGTAACTCCATAGATGAAAAAACATGCAGGTAACTACTCTGGTAAATATACACACATTACAAATACCTGTGTCTTACATTGGAATGCTGAAGAATGGGGAGAAGTGGGAAATAATCTTCATCTTCCCTTTTACAAACAGAGGAGAAAAATGATGCCCAGATCAGAACACAGCTGCGGACAGAGATGGCTGGCTACCAGAACAACAGAAAGCAAGGAGAGTGCTGTATATAAATCTTTCATTGCTACTGCCTCTCCTTGATGCTGTGCACTTCCTCCTAAATCAAAAAGTTATTTACACTGTTTTGTTTAATTTAAATGAAACATGGTTTCTGAGCTTTCCTCGGGAGCACACTATGACAAAAAATAACTACGCAATACCACCTCAGAGGTCTGGTTGACTGATTTCTGTCACAAGTAAGCTTGCAAATCTTTGAGGACATAGCCTCTCACCGTAAAATTTGGACAGTGAAAGCTCTAAATGGGAGAGTGTTGATAGGCTGGTATGTCTCTAGGCTAGCCAAAAACCTTGAAGCTCTGATATTGTGAAAGGAATCAATGGATCCCTGGAATTTAGGTTCTCTCAGCCACCTCAAGATTTTGGCAATCAGTAGGTTCTTGAAACTAACATAAAGAAAAGATTTCTTGGGTCTCTAAGAAGAAACAGAAGATAGAAAATAGTTGATTTGACAGTGTATCTGGAGCTGATACGATCACTTAAGCCAAACAAGCAATGCAGCAAAGAAACAGATGTGCCTTCTTAGATATCATGTCCTTAGCCCTGAACTTGCAGGACCCTAACTGTCCATGATGTGGTAGTTACCTTTGGACAAGAAAATGAGAAAGTAACAATGGGCATATAAAAAGGAATTTGCCATTTCTTATTTATCCTCCAGACCTGGGAGACAGAGGCTTGCTGGCACAGACAACCAGCAAGCTGGCAGTGTCAATGAGCACATGAAATTTGCTGAACTAAATGACGCTCCAGCTCTTCACCAAGGGGAGTTCACAGTGTTCTACGACTTGCTAAAGCTAATCCTGACATTCCAATAGCTCTTTTTCTTCTACAACATTGCCTTTTAATTACCAATTATTCTCTATCTCAAACTGAAATAAAGTCACTACTATTAACAGGAACAGACAGCTGTGCTAGCTTCCTCAAAGTTTATCTACACCTTCTTTTCAGGCAGCAGAGAAGCATCATCAGAGCACCAAACATAAGCAAAATGACCACAAAGATCACGAGACAAGTATGAGGTACACTAATTCTTACAAAACAAATATAATTTATGGAGTAAAAAAGGATCTGAAACATAAGCCTTGATGGCACCTGTTCTACCAATTATCTCAAAGAAGCAGCAGATCCTGTCTCCTGGGCACTCAACTGACGCAGCTAATATGAGCTAGGGAGCCTGCTGTGCTAAGAAAATGGTGCCAAAGTGAGTAGTATCAGGAAAACAGGCACTTCAAGATCCACCATTAGACCAGATCTATTCAAAGAAAATAGTGCCAAGGAAGCAGCAGGAAAGGAACCATGTGTTACACTGGGGAAACCAAAGGGCAGTAACAAAACACTCCATTTTCACCGAGCAGCTAAGAACAGAAAGGGTTTGGGACACCACTTCCCTCACACGCCCAAGTACTGAGCATGAACATGACTGGGGCATACACAATCATATTAAGGAACATGTGTAAATCACCACAAAAAGATGTCATGTGGATCCTAAAGCACCCACTCGTCTAAGACATTTAAGCGTCAGCCTTGCACATATGTGTGCTTAGATCCATAACACATGAATTATTTTAGTATACCAATTCAAATACTCTCCCTGCCAACCTAACTTGAAGATGGGCAGAACATTCTCTTTAGAAAATACAGCTATTTTCTTAGAGGATACACCAGAAAGTAAAACAAATTTTAAAAAAAATAATCAAGGAATCCATCAAGGAGTGAACTCAATTTGAACACCACTTCCAATGTTCGAATGCCCTTTGTTATTGAAAACTGTTTTGCTACATTTCAATGGGTAAACATATATGTACTAAATTTCCAAGTACATCTTTTAATTCACATTTGGCAAGTACTCTCATGCGACTGCATGGAGAGGGAAAACACAGCACAAATATGTGCACATTTCAAAAAAATTAAAGAGCCTTTGCTCTTCCAGTGACTGTTCTCTGCAATGTTGCTGATGCAGTGGAAAGATTCTTTTCTTCACCTATTTTGAAGTAATTTATAAAAAATCTCCACCAACAATAAACACCAAGGAAACACAAAGATCAGTGCATCAGAAACCTACACAAAGTCATTCAGGGCACAAAGTTTCAGTTTGGTCTTAATGGTTTACCGGTTTACTGACAGCCAAAATGGTTTACTGTCAGCCAAAGATAAAATGACCATCCAGGATTATTAAACAAGTCAGGAAAACCCCCTATAAATACATTTTTTGCTTCCTAAGTATTTCTACAGGTCGAAGCTGTACAATGAATAATGTTAATTTTGTCTATGCCACTTGTGATATGCATGCGGTCTAATATAACTAATGGCACTAAACTGAGAAATAACCAAATTAGGTCAGTGGTTTACAACATTGGGATGATAATCTGAATATTCTGGTAATTCTTCCCTTTTGAAGGGACCTAGATGCAGACTAATATGAAGGAACCTGACACATCCCACTGTGCCTCACTAAATGCTCACCAGTCAACAGGCTGTATTTCTACAGCTCAGGCTACGTAACATGGTAACTTCCTATTGCTGATCAAGCCACAAACTTCTTGTTAATGAGTGAGCTCCACCTCAATCCTGAAATGTTTGTTAAAAACGAGTTAACCAGTAGGTCAAAGAGCAAAACAAGCATTAGAAATTCACCCTAAACCTTTGAATACAATCTTTCAATTGGTATATGAAAGTCCATTAGGCATGCAAGCTCTCATATTCAATTCTCTTTTATTCCCAAGTGCTTTTCAAGTACCCTGTAAGAGCAAAAGTGACTTTCCAATGGGGGGCTACTGCTGTCTGTGTAACAGATACAGCACAGAGAGCTGCTTAAGGGAAGTGAAAAACAAGCCATCTGAAACACGTCTTTAAAAACCCATACAAAGTGAAAACTACTTGCTTTAAATAGAGGGTTTTCCCCAGTTCTGGGTAAATTCCAGTTCAGGGTAAGCTATAACTAAAATTGTCCCTGAACAACGTCAACAGAATTTCAAACTAATTATTCAGGTTGAAAAGGGAAAAGATACCAGTGTTTTCAGCCATTACTTGGTTTGTATCCAGTATGAAGACTGATAGCAACCGTCATCTCCCAGTCAAGACATGTATCTATTGAAATAATGTTAAAGCAGTGTGGCATCGTCTTAGACAAGTTACACTTAAGACCTCTTAAAATCCAGTAGCAGAGCCCTTCAAAATAAACAAATTCTTTCAAAGTAGATTTCGTTATGAAATGATTAAAGTTTATACTGAGAGCTGGGGACTTTTAAATTTCTAATAGACTCACTACAAGAAAGCAAATATATATATTTCAGTGCTAGACAGATTTAATCCTGACACACACCTATTCCAATTAAGGGCAAAGTAAGTTTCACTACCCAAAGTGAAATCCTTTTTAAAAGTGGCAATTCTGAATTCATTTGCTTGCTTGGGATCTTAAACCTATACACCCACTTTCAGCTTTTATGATATAGATCTTTAAAAAAGAGCTACCAGTTTTATTAAATAAATGTATTTCATTTTAATAGTACTCAAATTTAACCAAGAAAAAATATTTTTTTAAACTTAAATGCACATTCAATCTTATTTTATCAAAACCAGTAACTATCACAGAAGTGTTTAGCTAGTTTACAGTACCAACATATTAAAAAAAAAACCCATGCTAGAAATCATTCCATTAACTCCTGAAGCAGGAAAACATGAATCCAAACTCCAAAAACAAGCCAAGGAAACTGCAAACAGCTATCTACTTGTTCACTGTCAAATGCTATGGGAAACAATTCAAAATTCTAAGCAGAACAATGTTACCTACACCACACATAACAAAAGCAATTTCCCAGGAGAAGGTGGTATTTTTATTTCCATTTCTTAAGCTCTTGCTTTCAGCTCCCCATAGCTTTGTCCAATGTCTACCACGCAACATTCCAATTCTATCTCCTTCCCATCACAGACTTCAATACAAGTGTTAGAGCTGTTTAAGAATGTGATTTAAAATGAAAGAGGGGTGGAAGAGATTTTACCATTTTATGTGCCAAAACACATTACTTTAGTTTTTTACCTGTATAGCTCTGTTTTCCACTGTTTTGGATGAAAAAGCCAAACATTTGCCTGGGGGTCCTTTATGCTGTAAATATGCTCCTCCAGTCCCTTGCAAGAATCTTTACGTTTGGTGAAGCTTTGGCAAAAATTTCAGTTCACACATGTTCAAGAAAGATATCTGGAACTGGCAGCTGCATTTGTTAACAATTCTGCCTCTCGTGGGCTTTACAGTTTGAATAGAACCACCCCAGAGAATTTCTCCTTCCAGGAACTGCAGATTACTGTGGCACAAAGAAACTGAGTGCACAGATACTGTTGGTATTGAACAAACACTTAACACCCACCACACAGACTGACACGTGAGGGAAAGGAAAAAGTAAGGGATAAAATAGAAGCCAAGCAATGGAGAGCCAGAACTGACAAGGAACTGGAAGGTAACAGAGTAAGAGCTCTAACAGGGTAGATGACGAGTGACTGGATGATGTGTGCAGAATGACACTGGGTTATGAGTCAAAGGAACTAGAAAAGATAAGAAAACTGGCCTGAGTAGCTTGAGAAAGGAAAACAGAGGAAGGGGAAGAACGGTAAGCTGAAGAAGACAAGGGTGGTTTTGGGGTGAACAACCATTGCAAAGTTTGAATAGAAACAATTCCCTTCCACAGAACCTATTTTGTCCACTAATGCATTCTATCGAAAAAAGGAACTGTGAAACACATTGGCCACACATTTCTTATCTTTCTCTTGTGGTCAGTACACCAAGAGGGTGGCGACCCAGCACAATGGATCACTGTTATCAAATGGCAAAGACTCGCTTACATGCTGAAGGTTTCACTATCACTCACAGCCACAGGCCTGTGGTGAAGTAGAGCTGCTTGTTGCACAAGTTGATAGGGAACTGCCAGAATATGAAGGATAGTCTCTCAGTAAAAGCAAGGAAACATTATCCTAGAAAAACAGATGCTACTCCTGTCTGTATTACAGTTTCTTTGTGCTGGTAGGTAAGGTTTAAGCCAAAACTTCTCTGACACCAAACTCCTTCTGCACTAATTTCTGATCACTTAATCTGTGATTCCGAGTGCTTCCTCACAGCTGCAGATGAAGTCATCCAGGCAACTGAAGGTCCATGTTCCAATACATCAAGGTTTCCTAAGAGGTACTGAGCGAGATGGGAACAGAAAAACCTCTTTTGATGAACCTCCCTTTGGCCCAGGTCCTCAACCTTAAAAATGAGACTATTGCCATCAGTGGATTGCAAGATTATTCCATATTTGTCAAATGTGATTTTAAAATTTGAGTAATTAACTTGCATTACTCCTTTTGATAATTATTCTTTCTATCAAAGTCTGTCCAGAAGAGGAATATATACTGCTTCTAACTTCTTCTCCTAAGACAACCTATACATTTCTTCTCATTTTTGCACGCCCTATTCAACAGAGAGTCAGGAAAGAACATGCAAAAAGCCCAGAGTATGAGGGAAAGTTCCACCTCATGGAACATGCTGCAAGTTTTTTTTTTTTTTT
>VZRS01007367.1:102210-130293 GCA_013398055.1 Ifrita kowaldi
TTTTTTTAAAGAAAAGAAAAGTGCAGAAGAAGAAGAGAGGCTACACCCTTCCCGACAGCAGCATGAGGCTGAATGTAGCCCCTTGTTAGGTTCTGGACAGATTTAGTTATTCAAATTCTGGACAGAATGGAGGTTACTGGGACAAAAACTGAGATACTGTCATTTCAGCTGAGCTGGAGACCATTTTACTGTATCTGCTTTCTCATTATGCAAATCCACTTCATTTTTGGTCGGTTCTTTCCAGTTGCAATTGTAGTCTACAGCAAAATATTTATGACTAAAGAGCATTTCAAGTACTCATACCACGATTGTATCCACGCTTTTTAGTGAAAATGGTGTCCTCTCGACCTCCAAGCTAAAATTTGAACAACATTTCTAAACAAGAATATGTTAACACACCATCTGACACTTGGCCTCTTTCAGGAGAGCAGCATTAAAGGTCGGAGAGCTAACTAAGGTAACACTGAACAGAAAGTAAGCAGGAGGAAGCTGGTTCCTCAATGCTCACTCTGGCGAGTCTTTCACAGCCAATACTTCATAGTATGCAGGGAGGAAGCCCAACAAGCACTCTTCAAACAACTCTTAGATTAGAGGTAACACCTGTTTCAAAAGCAAAAGAAGAGAGGGAAAGGGTGCAGATTCCATGACTCCAGAGAGGGCTTAAAAAATGTCTTGGGCTTATCAAAATTTGAAAGGCTCCACTGTGCAAAGCTTCTCACCTCTTTCAGCTGATCAGCACTTCCCCACGATGCTGAGCGCTGATGTGATCTCTTTTCTGCTCCCTCTTCAGCCCAACAGCTGGGTGTCTAGAAGGGGGAAAAAAAAAAATGCACTGTACTGAATTCTCCAGGTAAGACACTTTTGGCACAGATTACTGTTTTACTCTTTAGGCAGTGTCAGAGTTACAGGAATAAATCTCAGAATCTGATATGCAGCACTAATAGTCTCAATAAATAAAAAGCAATACAGAAAACCAAAGCTTTCTAAACTTGCACTTACAAAGCATGAGAACAATGCTCATTACTGAAGAAGGAATCAGAGGCCTGACAAAAAACCTCACCTGGCTGCTCCCACCTGGGACTTTGGCATCCATGTCTATGTTTCACTCAGCAGACAGTTTAGAAAACCACAAGATTAAAAAAACTGTACAACAAACTCAAGCCAGGATTCACTTCTCCCACCTGTCTTCCTCAACCACTGGACCACAGAATCCATCCCTTCTTGCTAACTCTGACTTTACAGAGAGTTTGATACACTTTTTATTATTTTTGGCAGCAACTTACATGAGCAGCACTGTGACAGGCAGGCCTTTTTCAGCCGTATCTCAAAGCCCAGAAGTTTGGGGACTGCCCTCGGATGTACGAGCTAAAGTTAAACCCCAAAGACTGAGAAGCATCTGAAAGCCCAAACTCTCAACTACTATGCTTATTCGCCACAAGGCTATTATGAAAATTGAGGTTATACACCAGAATTCCTGACCAAGAGAGTCACAGGAACAACGGAATCATCTAAAATTCAGGAAGAGTTTGGGATATCAACTACATATAACCCACGGCTCTAGGCACAGAAATATAAATCTGTTTATGTTGGAGGCTTTTTCCCCCAACAATTTCTACTAGTATTAGCTGAATCTTTCACAGTTAAGCCCAAAAGAAATAAAACCGTACCACTGAAAACAACAATTTGTCCGCGGAGTTTTTAAAAGAGGGAACCACTGCTGACACTTCTTATAGGGAGACAGAACCCCAGCCTGCAGGACAAATAGGATCTGGGATCCACATCCCTGGGGGACTTGTTCTCATGCATGGAAACCCTGATCCTCCACAGCTTTCCTTACTCTTGCTTCCTACCTAGGATCTAGAAATTTCCGTAGTACCCACATGGATAACGGAGACTCTGCTTGGCTGAGCAAGGAGCCTGGGCACCACCTTGGAGACCACCATAATACCAACACCTACAGCTCCTCACTGCCCTGCAAAGGGAGCTGAGAGCAGTCCCCAGGCCAGGCATGGTACCATCAAGCACAGAACTGCAATTTCAGAGCATGGGCTGCACCTCCATAACCACCACACGGCCACAGCATTATATAGCCTACAGCCCAGCACCTAACTCATCAGTGCTAATATTTAATGTACTCGGTCTCTGTGTGCACAGGCCTACTCAACCCTCTTGTGTTTTCTGCCAGCCCTGCACTTTCCATGGTTTTGGTGGGGCTTTTTCTCTGTTATTTTTACACCACCAATAATACTTCAGTCAAAGGCCCAGCACACCGTGTGGGCGACTAGAAAGCAAAATGGAAAAAATCAGTCCTGAAGTTTTTCCTGCATGTTCCCAGGAAAGAAAAAACAAGTTCTTATACAAAAAGTTAAGAGTTCTGTGTATTTACTACTTGACTCTGTCATGTAATACCCGCTTCTGTTTGGGTCTGGGGAAGAAACCAGAAGATAATGTGGTTACGAAAAAAAGAATAAAATCAAACACGAAAAGTTAAAACAGCTACTTGAAACTATGTGAAAGACAAGGCAGTCCCTCAGCTGGGCAACACTTAACTCTCCTGACCCAAAGCAGAGCCTCTGCCAATATGCACATGCCACCTGTGTGTGCATCTGCTTGCTCTGCATTTTAACAGAGCCACGTTCTAAATAATTACTTGTTTTTGCAGATCAGGTACTTACCATCTCCCTGGAATTTGTGTGAAAGACATTCCGTTGGGTTTAAATGACTTTTTTTTTTAAAACACTGAAGTGGCTTGCAGATTTCTACTGAACTAGAGAAAATGGGGGAAATTTTTTACTTTTTCAAAATCATGGGCTTTCACAACCTGTTACAATTTACTTTCCAATTTGAATTGCTCTTACAGTATTTTACTATATCCCAAGTACAGCCGGAACCACACCCTCACACAACAACAGCAACGCAAAGGGAATTCGGAGAAAATTTCTCTTTAATGAGTGTTTTCTGACTACAGCACTGCTCCACAATTTGGGGAACATCAGGATGAAGCACAAGCAGGCAGTTTGGCAGCTTAAATACTTACTGGTAGTGCAGAAGGGTGTAGCAGGGATCACTATAAGCTCATATCCTTTCAACTACAGCTTAATAAACTGAAAAGATACCAAGAATCTAAAAGGCCAAAGTGACTTTCTCAATAAAGAGAAGTACATTGTTAAAAAACAAAACAAATATGTAGAATACATGAGCTTCATTGTATTTTTAGTAAACACAGATATTGATCCAGATAGCAAGGACAATAAGCAAACTAAGATCAACCCCTGAAGTTCATCAACACCACCACTGACTGTTAGGAGAGAGAGGTGGAAATCCTTATATTGCAGAGGATTTATTCAGAAATCAAAAATAAAAATCAGAAAATATCTATTCACTTAATCCTAAATTTTGTACTTGTTCAAGTATGCTTTGACATGCTCTTCCACTCAAATAGCATCTCCCTGGAGACAAGGACTACACGGGTGCTTTCAGCCTCTGGTAAACTGAGTCAAGACACAACCCTTCAAAATACACATACACAGCATACAGGGGCCAGACTATTTGTGATCCCAAATTTTACCTGCAGTATTAGATTACAAACACTGTATGATGTTCCTAGCACAATACTGAAGTTGTACAACGTTATAATAATGTGCTACTTAGAGGCAGATTTTAACAAGAAAAAGCTTTACAAAAATAATACAACAATAACCAGTTACTAGAATATTATAGCAAGGTAGTCTTCTTCAAACCACAGAAATTGCTGCTTACAATCTATTGTAATCCACATTATATGAAGAATAGTTTTGGGTTTGTAACACCAAATCTTTGTATTCAAGCAAAAGCTTAAAAAGCAAACAGAGACACTCCAGACTTGTTGCATTCAAACAGAAATTCTGCTTTTCTAAGTTTAGCTTACGTATGACCACCTCATATCTCACTTAAATGCTGTCATTTAAACCACAAATAAGATGGGGGGGTGTAGCACCCACAATCTGTCACATTTCTTGAGAATTATTCTCTCATCTTATTTACGACTTCCATAAAACAGGCTTATCAATGGAAGCTGCAAGTGCACTTCTCAAGTGTTAAACATATTAAAAAAAAAATAAAGCCAGAACATAATTCAGAATTGTATCAGAATAAAAATTTCTGAATCAGAATAAACAAAACCACAGCTGCTGCACCTCAAATCAGAAAGAAAGAGTACCTCGTACAGTAAGAGGTCAGGCACCAAATGTGAAACTGGTGACATTTCAGAGCAGAAAGAAATATAGAGCATCACAGAAGTGATGCACTGCATTTCATGAAGAAGGATTAGTCCTGCAAGGGCATATTAAGAAACTAAGATTTTAGGGGGAGAACCTTGAAAACATCAGATAACACATGCCGCACCGACAAAATATGGATCCTTTGTTTTCAAGATGTGAAGGTTTATGGTCCATTTCAGTTGACACATGGGATAGGACATGCTCAGAATGCCACATCTGTTTGCTCTCTTCAGTCTTCATGTAAACCACAACCACCATTGTGCTCTAACTCACCCAGCCTTGTGGAGAGCAGCACTTTTTCCAACACGTTTGGTAATCCTGCCTTGCTTTTCCACCCATGCCAGGGACATACACCTACATTCTTTCCACTTAGATCAGAATGACTGCATAGCATACCAACCTACCTAAATCTGAAGACTGTATTACTTTAAGTATCTCACATTTACTGCCAGCCCTTCACTCCAATTACTACATCCAGCCTGCATTCTGCAACACCTACGTATGTCTACGCTTTACAGGGGAAGCAGTGTGTTTCTGAAGAACTTCCACATCCAAAAGAAACCCAACAGCAGCACTAGAACATAAAAACTGATGGGTTTTCAGATACTTCTAAAGCATTCAAAGGCCATCTAGAAACTTTACAGAAAGAAATTGCCTAAGCAGTTAGAAGTCAATCTGACTATAGATGATGACTCTTAAACATCAAATTATGACTCCTGAACATATGTTAACAGGTTAAGTAAAGTTAGAATGACAAATTCATAGTTCTATGACACATCTTATTCCCTGTTCTTTCTGCCAGTGCACATCATTAAAATATCCCATAAAATCAATGATAACTAACACACCAATAAAAAAGCTTCATGGAATTGAGCCTCTTCGTTTATGACTGTTAATTTTAGAGAAAAAAAATATATCTACCCAGAAGAAAACAAAATGTGTCTAATGAGAGCTAACTACATTAAAGCCTTGACCTATCCATAAGAAAAACATATTTTAGCCAAGCATTCCAGCCTAGTAACTCTGCACTATTCTTTAGGTTAGAGAGAAGTAAAAATTCTCAAAGGTGTTTTGCAAACTTTCTTTAATTTCATTTGTGCAATACCTAATTGCCATATACAATGAGAAAAACTGGATTCCAATATTGCTGGATATGCCTCAGTCATCAATTGGAAATCACTGGATAATAAATAAGCCACTTGGCCATTTGTTTGTTTCTTTGTGTTATTTAGATTGAGAAAGATTACACAGATTAACTGGCAATAGTTTTGTTATGACATCAACACCATGTTTCTTTTTAATGTCTCTTTTTTAATTTTATAAATATATTTTAAATTACTTAGCTACTGCCAAATAATTATATTTATCAACTCTGACAAGCATCCAAAGGTTTCTGAAGATTCCAAGGTTAGACACAGCCATTTCAATATAGAGTTGTTCTTTACACTATGAAGGGGGAAATAGTTAAAGCATAAAGAAGTGGCATACAAAATTGTTCCATCAGTGCTCCAAAACAGACAGAAAAAATGGGGAAAGAAGTTATACTGAGTTTTAAATGGCCTTAATGAAAAGTTCAGATTTTAAAAAAGGAGAGGAAAGTAGGACAATGGAGAAACTCAGGAAAGGGAATCATGAAGTACATCAACAAATGTAACTTCCTATAACAGGAAGTTTACCTGCTTTTCTGAAATACTAAAACATGACTAAATAAAATTGCATACCTCTGATTATCCAAAACGTGCTGCTCCTTAAAGATCAGCTAGCTGTATGCATATGCACACATATACACACGAACATACATACAGAATTCTGAGAAATACTGATTTGTACAAACACCACGATGTAGTGTTACAGTGTATTTTTCCAAAAGCAAACAACCACCTCACTTCTCTTCTGTATTTTCAGTCAAAACACTTCGGGCAAGTAAGAGGGACACAGAAACATGAACCTTAGCTCCTGTTCTCCAAGACACGACAGAAACTGCACCGAACAAAATTCTGCTCCCTCCCTTCTATTATTATGAAGAAACATTTTATTCATGAGCATTATACAGGCTGAAAGAATTTAAGTGGAAACAAGAACTTGGAATAAAACTCATTAAACGTTCATCTGATCACCAGGAAGACCAGAAACTGTCTCTTTTTTTAAAAACAAAAAGTCTATGAAACTTGGAACAGCCTTAATTACAACCTTAACAGAACTCCACAAAATCTGGATTTTAGATTAATGTTTAATTACGAACAAAACATACCCTTGAAAAAGAAATAATTATTCCACCTACAATGTAAGTTATACTGACAGCATTGTTCATGAATTTAGAAGTAAAACAAGAGATAATTTATTCTCCAATGAAACATGCTCACACAGAAGAATGGTTTATTGATTTTCATTATCTTCTTTTTATTTAACTTAATTTGCTATGCATGCATCCTATCAACAACTTGGAACTCATCCTTAGTTCTTGAAATTATATATACTTCAAACTGCACAGAGCTCAAACAGCAAAAACCCAGACACACACCAAAACATAAGGCAATGTTTTATGATCATCTTCAAGCCTCCTTAGTGAGCATTTTATCTGGGAAAAAAAAACCCACCAAACAAAAAAAAACCCTCAAACTGGAAATCACTGAGCAAATCAATATGCTTGTTCCATTTTACATATTCATAGTCCCAAGTAGTGACTCAACTTTAACACTGATAAATGTTTGAGTTTGGCATAATTTGAACGAAAAGACAGCTAATATAATTCCTTACTAGAAGATATCCACAAATCCAAACCTTGAGATCTCCCTGTTCCTACCCCTTTGAAATAATACTTAATTTTGTAATGACAGCAGTATGCTTTTCCTCTCTGATATACTTGATTATGCTGAAAAGGTGAAACTTCATTTTTAGTTTCTGAATGAGGCAAAGGGAGGCAGCCAACAGTTCACATAACCTGAACACTTACTTGAGCTCACTAGGAAAGCAATTTTACTGCCAAATACTTGGAGCTCAAATATTTATAGAACACTTTGTTTATCTTTTCTGTAACTAGTGAAAAGGTTTGTTTGTGAATGTTTAAATATTCTAAATTTTCTATTCATAAGGGTATTTGTAAAGATTGATATGGATATATATTTTAAGAGAGGGGTTGAGAAATACAGTAAGTATAAAGCATGCTACTGAAAATCTCCTGAAATCATGTTTTCTAAACAGAAAGACTTTAAAGGCATAGTATTCTGAAAGGAAGGCACCTTGAAAATAAATCCAAGATTGAGGGCCTTTTAGGTAGATCTTTTGTGACAGTGAATATGACTGCTGCTTTTTTGCTAAAACTGACTGTCTGGTTCCAAAATAAGCAGGACATGAAGACAGCCTTTTCCAAACGGTCCTCACTACACTTTCTAAAATTTTTCTTGGAACATTTTAATCATCAGTTTCTCAAAATCATTAAATAATATTTCTGAAACATACAGACCCATTTTTTTTCTTTTCTAAGCATTCTGTGCTTATCTTTACCCCATCAAAGGGCTTCCTGTGTTGCATGACACCGTATTTTAGAGATGAGGAAACTTCTATATACATTCTAACTTGTCCTGAGAAACTCAGTATTACATAAAATATTAGAACCACAGAATCTATTTCAAGATCCACAATAACTGTGGATCAGAATCATGGCACAAAAGATATGCAACTGATTTAACACCTAAACCTACATGGCCTGTTAGATTGAAAATATAACTGAAGAGAGCTAGTTTCTTCTAGTTTCCAATTTAGTCTGGAAGACAAACTCAAATGGCTTATTCCAAACCCCAAAAGCACTACTGAAAAAACAAAAATGCAGCTCCTTTGATAATAATTGGGGGCTGGTTACAATTATGTATTTTTAATCAGTTTGACAGTGATCATCTTCGCAGGCAACAAGCTCCGGCAGGAGGAGGAAGCAGGCAAGAAAGAATATTCACCTTTCTAGCTGAAGAGGACTGGAGCAGCAGCATGCCCCAGCAGCATACCTGCCAGAGGGACCCTACCAAGGACAGAGCCCTGAAGAGAATCCAAGGCTATGACAAGAGTATCAGGCCATCAATAATCTCAGTAGCCTTCCCTCACCCCCATGCAGACACACAAACACACTTTTTGAGACTGACAGATTCATTACCACTATTTAGTAAAATCTTTAGTTTGTCAGCCACTGCTATAGGGACTCTTTCTTAAATAACACTCAGCACAATTTTGCACATAGCAGCTTCAAAATAAACCAGATGCAAGGCTGAGATTGATCAGCCTCAACAGATCTGCCCACATGGAGAAAATTATTTTTAACAACTGTTTTCTAAAAGCATAAAAATATTATTGTCACATACCATGTTACTGCATTAGCACCGATTATAAAAAAGACTACTGCAACCTATTTTAGGGTTTCATATTTATAATAAAATTAAGTGAATCCACATTTCTTCAGAATCAAATTGAGTAGACAATCATACAAAACATCTCTGTTGTCTTGTTTTACAGCTTTTACCTGAGTAGATTTATCTTTCATACATGAAGGGTAGTGTACATGGGGATCACGTGGCCACTGTCCTGTGAGGTAAGGTCCTGTTATTGTGTCCAAAGAAGAAGTTCGCCTTATGGTACCAGAAGTTCTGATTTGCTGGGATTTTGGCCTGTCCACTGTAGAAAACCAGAACAAAACCAACAAAAAAGTCAGGCTAAATTTGATGTGAAATGTTAAAAGCTAGCTATGACACACAATGGCAAGAACATAGCAGAAACCTTTGTCTAAATGCCAAGCTGAAAAGAATGCCATCACATCAAAGCAAGTAACATCAGACAAAGGAGAAAAACAAATAGAAAAGGGAAAATTTAACAGTTACAAAAACCCCACAACGCTTCAGGTGTTCATATCTGCAAAGAACTGGGCTACTTATGCTATGTATCTTCATCAGCAAAAAACATCAAGTAAATTTAAATACAGTGATGATGCAACTCAGGAAAGCCAGACACGCAGAAATAGAAAATACAGCACAGTACAGCACTTTTTAAGTCAGCTTGCTTAGCCTTCTAGATACAAAAATACAAATAATGAGAAAAATTGTGGTTGTTAAGAAGGTGCCTATCCAATTTATCTTCCTTTCCATATTATTTCATAATTTAAATCAACTCCGTATTATTTACAAGATCTCGCTACAGGCCTTAGCAAGCTGAGAGTGTGACTGTGTCTTTCCCTCTGACAGAGCCCAGGTCAGAGCAGCTGCCTTGTTTGTTTTCACTCCTCATTGTGCCTGCAATCCTTGACTCCTCCCTGTACTTCTCTCTCCATACACCCAGATCCTGGAACACTTTTTCTTGTACTTCATTTGGAGAGCAAAGTGCAGGGTGATTCACAAGATTGATGTGGGAAAGAACAAGAGTTTTACAGCATGTTCTCTAGATTGTCTTGCTTTGTCCTTTAGGCAAAATTACTTCATATACTCATCTTCTAGACTCCACCTCAGCCAACCTAAGCCCTACATGGCAGCTACTGTCTGTTTTGCTCACCCCTACTGAAAGAAATTCACAGGTGAGATACCTTCCAAGTTAGTCACGTGGTATGCACTGATCAGACCCACCAAAAGCATACTCACTGCTCAGAATGTGAGTGCAAATCTGCTGGCACACTTCTGAGTCCAAACAAGGCCACTGGCCTTCACAACCATTTTCTATTTGTGTATCACCTAGACCTGATGGATCTCAAAAGGCAGGGTCCATCATCAATGTGATCATAGCATTCAGCACAATTAGGGTGTAGCTTGCACTAATACAACATGGTTACAGCATCATATATGAAGACAATAATGTTAAAACAAACCATTTTATACAAATACAGACCTGCTGAAACACTGCATTAGCTACTCATTTTAGGTGAAGACTTCTAAACAATGCTGTGAATTTGACATGATGTAATACATCATGCTGCCTCTCACACTATAATTTTGACTGCCTTATCTATAAATCAAACCCCTACTATTTCAAACAGATCTATGCTTACAGGATTCCTATTGTGACAAATTTGCATTTTAAGAAAGATCCCATAACTATTAAAACTAAAGAAGTCTGAAATCCAAAATAAAGATGACAAATTTTTTAAATGAAACTAGTGTTTACATTTGTGCTGAAACACAAGTGTACCTAATGGGTACACAGCTACAAAGAATTCTTCCAACCCTCCCTGTCATGCTATGGCACTATGCTACTCTTTCAGGTAGCCCAAGTTTTCAAAGTTTCTCAAAAAACACCTTTTAAAACAAGTCAAGGACAATGCACAAAATTATGTTTGAAGATGAGGAAATAAGGACTAAACCCAAGAAAACACAAGCCCAAAAGACACAACAGAATATATACGATCAGAGAATTAGCTATGGTTTGTGACTTGTTCTACACCCAGAAGAAAGACACCAAATCCCAGTATTAATAACTAAACTAATGCCATTAAAACTGAAGAGAAACAACACCACCAAGAATTACTAGTTTTATTTCTCCATGGTCATTTTGGAAGTGGACTGCAAGACACTGTCAAGCCCTGAAGCCAAGAGAAGAAAACGTTCAAGATGTGGTTTCCAAAGTCCCTAATACTCATCAATGTTTCTCTGAATTACAGGAAACAAACCACTTCTCAACTGCATAAACCAATTCAAGTTAACAAAAATTTAATGCCATCCCCTATTTCACCGCTGCCTGTGCTCCTTCCATCTCCTTTGAGATGGCATGCACAGATGTGTGAAACCAACTCACTGAGTTAAGCATAAAGAAAACTAAAGTGCATCCCCCCCAAAGTCATAAACACATGGTTTTCCCCATTACAGCAAAGTTGCCCCAACATAATGGGCAGAAAACACCAGGAGAGCTAGAACAGCAGCAGCACTGTGGTCTGTTCAATAACAGTTTAGGCTCTTCATCTTTTATGATATACCATTAGATCATAAAAAATAAAGGAGAAGGGATCTATAAACATGACACTTGAAGGAACTTTTGCAAATTATCATTTGACAAGGTGTCTTGTACAGTAATGTCCTCAGAGATGATGGGATGTCCCGGAGAGCATCACTGTACTGGACCCCAACAGTGGCAGATCAGATCAGCTTAAATTGTTTTCTAAATATTAGAACTGCTCTCAGGGTTTATTTCTTAATCTTGCTTTTCTCGCCTCATAAGTCTGGCTTCCCACTACTCTAGGGAGCTACAACATAACACTTCTCCCCAAATTTTCATTATCAATGGAATGCTGATGCTGTCACGAATATCCTTATCCAGCCCAAATCACTTTCCGTGGCTGGAAACTTCATGTTGCAGTTTTCTCAGAGAATCGAAATAGCTGAAGTGCTTCAACAGGTCCTGAAGATAGCCAACAGACTTCAGCATTCAGAAAGGCTTCAGCAATATTAAGAAATCTATAAAATTACAGACTTGATTTTATCCAAGTTTCAGACTAAAACTCAACTGACAATATCCCAAGCATATGAATGGATTTTAGTGCAATGGTAAGTCAAAGGAGTCTGTTGCCTTCCTCAGTGACAAGTGAGACATCTCATATGACACTCAGCTCTACCTCCAGAATAAGCCAACTTAAGATCACAGCACTTAAACAGCATAACATTACCTGAGGAAGTTAGCTAGAAATTAGAAAAGCAAGACGTATGCTTGCAGCAAGGCAAAATACCTCATGACCACTGAGATCAGCTCAGTTGATCAGACCGTGATGATGATAATGCCCAGGTTGTGGGTTTGATCCCTGTATCGGCTGTTCTAAGAGTGGGGCTCGATGATCCCTGTGAGCCCCTTCCAACTCAGAATATTCTGTCATTCTATGTATTATTTAAAATATGCCACAAGTTTTAACGGCATGTATTTAGAGCAAATTGCTACACAATTCTAGTTATGAATGTTAATGTTACACAAAATGACACAAGGGTCCACCTGAATACTACAGCTGGCAAAATTCAGCGTGATCCTACCTCCCAGCAGGAATCAACTAAAATAAACTGCATGAAATCATGATTCTGCATGCTGCATTGAGAGCAAGGAGAATTCTAGTTACACCACCTAGACTGACTGAAAAAAGGTTTCCATTTCTCTGACAGCAAAATGTAATTCAGTAGGAGGCTAACATGACAGTTCTTTTGAAAAGGACATGGGGCTCAAATAAAACCATCTGCTAGAGCTCTAAAATGAAGAGCTTGCCTTCCCATCTAGGACAGAGGCAGCTAACCTGCACATAATCTGAAAGCCATGTTCACAGTTCATTTTCAGCTTAAACAGAGCTTTGTGCCACATGTGCAATGAGGAGAATCACCTGCAGCAAAAGAGTAAGACTGACAGCCATCGGTAGCATTAAAAAAACTGCTTCAGCTCAATCCACCAGAGTTCATCTGTCAGCATCTTTTCTTCCCATGTTCTTTCAACAGGAAGCAATTCCAGTTCAAATTTGGCCAAAACTTTTCCACTCCTGTACTCACATAGATATAACCGATTTTCAAAGACTAAAATTATCCTAGGAATGTCTCAGATAACAGACTCCTCTGAAACTGAGTGAAAAACTTGAAACAAAAATAAAATTCATTCTTCTCCAAAACTAGGAGAATTGTCATCTCACTACTGATGTCAGCTAATCGTAACACTGTCCTGACAAAAGGTTAGACAACATTCTTGCAGTAATTTCTTAATTTCTTTTCTCAAAAGTTCTTTAACTTAAAGTATTAACCCAAGACACCATGAAATATCAGTACTAAATCCCACAAAAAATTTCCATGAGACGTTGTTTCTCTTCAGTTTAGTTGCTAGCACCCTGCACAACCTTCTGGTCACAAGCTACTAGTGAAATGAGTCCCAAGCTTAGGAATCATCCATTCCTTAAGAACTTCAGATTTCACCTAGGAAATTAATACTAACTTCAAAAGGATTTTCTCCAAAAATACTCTTAGGAGGACTCACTATGATGGATTTCCTAGTCTGCTTAAGACTCTTGTCAACAGCCATAGAGTTCAAGTAGTCTGGCTCAAAGAATATTCAGAGACTGGGTATAGCACCATAAAATAGTATCAGGTATTTCTAGGACATTCCTACCAGATATGACAAGAAATTTACAACAATCTACTAACCCAATGAGCTGAAGAAGTGCCTGTGTGAATGCTTCTTAAATAATGACTTATGTGGGCATGCAGCCTAGGAAATCAAAAACTAGAAATAGAAAGCTGAATATTAAGGAATGGTGACCCACAGTGACCTGTAAGAATGATGGCCTGACATCACTTAGGTCACATTTCCCACAGCAGCTACTGAGGACTGTCCTACACCTGGTTAAAAGTCCCCTCTCCTGTTACACCTTGTACAAGCATGAAAAAGGGATATCTTTGTTCTTGCTTATTTTGGACAGTGATTCCCTGAGTAGCACAAAAGCAGACTTTTGGATTCAAGAGGACTCTGTCTCTGAAGAATCTGGTCAAGGCAGGTTTTTTTTCTTTTTTGTTTGCTTTTTAAGCAAGTAAAACAAAATCCACTGTGCTGATATCTGAATGTATATCTGATTGGTCTTTCCTGATTATGTAGGTAGATGGCCCAACTAGTGCATGTTAAACTTGCAGAACTTGTCTCTATGAGTTTGCCAGGAAAAAGATTGAATAAGGGGGATTTAGAGGCCACTCTAAAAAATATTTCAACCTTCATTCTCAAGAAGGCTTTTCTCTTGTAACTGGAGCCAAAATCTCTCATGAAAAAGATTAACAAGGGATTTGGGGTCCCCTGAAGTTTTACTCCAGAGGAGTAAAGAGATCTATTGGCTCAAAAGACATTTCCTAGTTGCCAGTGACTGACAGACTTGTTTCTGACCCAATCTGCTAACTGGCTGCATGACTGCATTAACAGTTAAAAAAGGTGCAGAGCAACAAAGAGCACACTGTTTGCCATGTACTGTTCATACAAAATAATAAAAAATAGGATTTTAAATATCATCTTAAAAAAACCCCACAACACCCTTTTATGCAATTGAAAGGAAAAAATGCGAAATTCCTGCACTCTTCCTTCATAATTTCAAATTAAATCGCTTAATCTCTTTAATAGCTTAAAACAAAGCAAAATACTAGCTTTCTCTAACATTTAAAAGGCAGAACAGTGTTTTGCTACCAAAGTTGTAATTGTAAGAGAATATAAGAGACAGTCTTTTCAAGTTACGTTCCAATACATCTCTAAAGTACTTTACATTTAGCTCCTTAAAATGTCTGTCTTCATTATGTGCACCACATTGCTTTTGGTTCAGTTGTATCAACTTCAGAAATTATTTCCCAGTTTCTATCTTTAGAAATCAAGAGAGAAAATGAAGAGGAATGAAAATATGAAGTTACTACTCTAAAGAGACTGACACAATCCACTCTAATTTCCTCTCATTATCCTAACTGAAGAAAAAGATAAAAAGGCAGCCCAGAACAGCACCATAATCTAACCAAGGCTCTAACAACCAAAACCAAACAAGCAGAAAGCAGGCTACTTCATGAGAGCAAAGATCTTTTCAGAGATCCAGGTCCATGAATGATACGCTTTCTACATCCAGAATCCTTCAGGCATTAAAAAAAAATGAAGAGGAAAGCCAGTCTTCCACACAGATCATTTTACAGTCTGGTAGTCAGGGCAGATTTGGTTTTGTACCTGACAAGGCTTATGAAAATTCAGACTGAACTGCAAGAAACAGAAGTCTATCAAGACAGGACATAACCTACACTGGGAAAACAACATAAAACAAAACCAGCTTGTTCCTTCAAAGGACAATTGTACACACTGACCCACAGTACGGGATTTAGTAATCAACTATATTGAGTTATCTTTTATAGCTACGACTAAGTCATCTAGAAAGGGAAGAGGGCTTCTCATTAGTCACTGAATCCAGCCCATAGGTTAAGGCATTTCCTTCCATAAAGGAGGTTTCATGCATGACTCTTCAGTGATGTACAGCTCTGCTCACCCAACTGCACAGGAAGGCACAGTGCGCAGGGCTAGTATGGATACCAGAGGAAACAGAACACATGGATTAATTTGTAGGCATATTTCACTGGACCTGCAGATGACTCAAAATCCTGGTTGCCTATGAATGTACATTGAAGCAAGGTCTCTGCCTCATGTCCCTTACTGCCCCCAACCACCGGTCAAGTAAAATGTGCCTATGAATGTCTTTCAGAAGTCAGATTTTGTTCATAGCAAAACTCCCCTGTTTAAAATCAACATTATCCTTAGAGATCAAACACAGAAGGAATGCTCTAATCTCCGTAAGAAAAGTAAACAAACCACATGGCAGAAAGTTTCAGCCCACTAAAGCTAAATTATTCTTCTAACAAGGATTACTGCTGGCATGTATAGGACCTGTAGCATTTCATGTCACAAAAGCCTGCTTTGTTCAACCGATGTAACCTACACACTTGCACTCTTCTAACAGGATGCCATGTAGGTAAAAAACACTAATTCCAAACCTTTCCAATTTTTATGTATTTCACATTTTTAGACTATATTTTTCTTTGTAAGGTTATTACTTCAAATATAAATACTACACAAATAGTATAATTTAATAAAGTATCTAAAAAATGCTCATACTATAAAGTTAAGACATTTGATTGGAGCTCAGCAGCTAAGTACTTGGGAAAAAGCACACTGAAACAACCATCCATTAACTGTTGGGCACTTCAGCAGATATAGAGAATTTCCCTTCTTTTAGTTCATTAATTTCATCTGTTAAATCATCCATGTCTCCAATATTGAGCACCAAACTGGGAACCAAGAACAGCACTAAAGCTTGGGGTGTTATTTTTCCTTCCAGTATATTAATAATTAAAATACAGAAGGTCATTATAAACACACCCAGTTGATCCAGTAGCTGAAGAAACTGCCACTTTTTTCAAATAAACGTGATGACTCTGAAGGATTTTTTTTTTCCTGTTATAACAACAATACTTAAAATTTAACCAGATGTAGAAAGTGAGGGTTTTGTAAACCTTTAATCTAATTCTTCTTTCCATCAAAATGCAGCTGGACATAACAATGAATAAACAAATCAGAAGGCACAACTCACTATTTTCATAATCAAAATATACAAAGAACTGTAATCAATGCACAGAGGCTATACAATGCCATCATAATGATCACCAATTATTAGAGATAGAAAGCATTCTCCTAGCTAGAGAAAATTATACTAAACAAGAACAATATATTTTTTGGAAAAAAAAATTGAAAAATAGAAATGTAAAACCAGATTAAAACTGATTGCCTAAATGAGGGTGCTCAACTTTGACAATTAAATAAATTTTCTTTTCATTATCAGTTAAGACATAGAAACAAAGGACTAGAGACAACTTCCTATATCTGAAGCCCACTTCACAGCTATCACCGACAAAACACATAAACACTTTGAAACAGAGTACAGTCAGACTTAAAGCAGCTATTTTGTCCTCACAATTCCTGCTGGGAAAATGACCCAGGAAAATTCTTTTCCTGATGGTTTCAGGCCTTCTTACAGTTTAATATATAAATATTTGCACTGTCAAAGCAATCCACCCACTCATCCCCTTCCTTGCTCACCTGGATTCTGACAAAGCAACAGTCTTTTTGTTCAGAGGTGACCTTTTTTTTAACATCACACAGTTAAACTCCTAATCTGGGAGTCCCTCTCTGAGTCAGCTCCAGTTTGACTTTACCTTTCTTGAACTGTGGAGCACCAAAAGGGTGTGCAGTACCCCATATACTCAGCAGACCCTGCTCTTCATGCAAGACCAGACCTGTGTCCAGTAGTTTTTCAGTCACTTCATGCTGGCAGTTTAGAGATCCCACAATCACCCAACTCCACCCTCCAGAATTTTCAAATTAGATGCTTCTCCTTTAAGGAAAAGATATTCTGCTCAAGTACAACCTCACATACATAAACTTCCACTTTTAAATCTTATTTTTTAATCTTATTATTTCAATTCCCATGGTTCTTAAACTTTCCTTGCATAATCTTCCTGTGTACTAATTAAACCTCTCAATATTCATCAACAGTTTCATCACCCTAATTTCAAAATTTGCCTAAACAGATAAGATCTACTTCCCGTCTAAGAGATCAGTTTTCTTATCAAAACCACCAGGTTAGCATGACACCCTTTGGAAAGCTCATTTTGCACTTTAACATTTCTCCCTGGTTTCCACCATCCCTTCAAATTCCTTCTGAAGTTTCACTGACAGTTCTCTACACTCTAGCACTGGACACAACGTTTTTCACATTGTTAAAACATCAGCATTGTATATTCTATACTCAGGTATCTATTCTCAAACGATGTCACTCCTACTAACAAGACTGCGTCAGAAATTTGAATGTAAGTGTCAATTTCTGAGTAAGCTGTTCTAGAATCCTGCAATGTAGATCTCTGAAGTGACTTTACTGAAATATGCAATCTATATTTATCACAGTCTTAGTAATTCCTAATTCCTAATTATCCTTACAATAATTACAATTTTGGGATTCCTTACAATTTTTGGGGTTTATCTTCCTGAGATAAAAATCACTGTCCTTATGGAAAGTGATTTCTTAGACTTTGTTCTGGTGAGCACAAAGCATTGAGTAAGCATCTGGGCTATTTCCTCTGAGATTGTAGCTACTATTCCTTGGAGCTGACTTTGAAACCATACATTCTAGCAAATCAGTCTCAGATCATTCTCAGATCTTTTATTCTTCGTACCAAACAGTTGTAACTTCTTCCTCATTTTTCAATCTGCCTGTTTTTATTACCTGTCTTAAAGCACATGAAGTCCAAGCCTGTTCAAGTTTTTAACAATTCTCAGTTCACCTTTTGATTGGTAACATGACATTCTTCCCTCAGTTCCTCCTGCTGTTTGTTGCAAGCTCTCTGGTTATTCCTAGCAGCCTTTTCGAGGTAAGGGTCCATGCAATCAGATCATACCCTTGAACTTTTCTGATGTCTGAAAGACTCCAATAGTATTAACATTTTTCATTAAAACAGATTCTCTTTGTATTCAAGGCAGAGGAACCCTGTTTAGATGAATTTTCAAACAACTTCCTTCAGAAATCCAAAACTTTACTCCAGATTTATGAATTTTAAACATACCTCTATGTAGTATTTTCTTCTTTTGCTGTATATGCATGCAAACTTGCATGACTAAACAAAGGCAAGATCTACCATTTTATGTACAGTGTCAGAACACCCATTTCTTCTGCTTCTCCGAAATTTTGAGTTGTAACAGTCGGTAATTCCTATCTTCAATGTGGCCAGTCTAAGTTTCTACCATAAATCTTGCAATGAAAACATCTCCCTGCATCCTTCAACTTCATGTTAAAGGCTATCCACACCACTAAATAAAACCATGAGTCTCCAATCATCTGAATAGCCTAGTCCCTTCTTCAGAAGAAATTAAGGTAGATCTATACAACAGTTTTACAGAATATTTTAAATAATATATGGACTGCACACTATGCTGAACAACTTGTTTTGAAAGAACGAGCCTCTCTTTCCACAACACCACCCGAAGTTTATTTGGATCTTCCACGTGGACAATAACCTACACTGAGTATGTCTCCAGTCACTTCCTTGTATGGACATTTCTCAAATACACATTACTTTTAAACATGCATGAGTTAATTACATTTTTCCCCATCAGAAATTTTTCTTTTCCAGATTAGGACTTTTCCTTGTTCCCTTTGAAAAGAACAGCAAGTATTTCAAATGTATTTTATGGTTTCTTTGTGGGTGAAGAAAACATTTTGAAGATGATTATTCTGGGCAGGGTATCAGGTATAACAAAGGAGCTACTGAAGGTGAAATACCAAAGGAATCAGAGTATGAGAGAAAGGAAGTGTGGTATTCCACTATCAATTGCCACAATTAAGCAAACACAGCTATCAGTTAAGAATGAAGATTTTAAGACCTTGAACAGAAATTTACTTCTGTGAAGACAGCTTCTCCTTTAACCTGGCAGCTTCCCAACTACTGTGTAAACCTAAGTCTCATTCTGCATTCTTCAGCAGTTAGCTGATATTTTTAGAGTTGCACTGGTCAAAGTCTGTTCCGGGGCACTCAGCGTAAATCTGCGTTTAACTTTCAGTGAGCAACTCAACTCTTCACAGCTTTGAAAAGGAGAAAGTTAAGATATCACATATAACAAAGATTTAGAATAATATATGCTGAATATGGGGGGGTAACACCTAACTCACAGAGTCAACGCTGCAAAACCACTTAGTTTTCATAATGTTCTTTCCAGGGCTCCAGATTCCAGAAAGACCGACTAGCTGACACTCAGCACTGAATTTGACTCCACGCGTGAGAACGGGACTCACCAAACCCTTCCAGAGCACAGACAGCACCACTCTGATACCTGCTATTATCACCAACACCTTCTAGTCCTGCTGGGCTAGGGAGCTCTGCTGTGACGTGCAGAAGGGGTGGTACTGAGATCCTGTCAAATACCCACAGAAACCCATAGTTCTTGTAGAGCTGGCTCCTCCATGCTGTGTCTCTGTGGCCTGAGTTATGGGAACACGGTGCAAAATTTTCAAGGTTTATCCAGCAACATTTCTCATCCAGCATGGGTACAGCACTTCATCTAAGAAAACCAACTGCACTGTTATCCCTGAGAGCTACATGTTCACAAACCTGGGAATTTATATTTGCACTTAGGTAATCTGCTCCCTAATAGCCAACTGTTGACTGCATGACATAATTTGAAGTGAGGTTTGTATTTACAGGGTAATTTCTGCAGACTACAATTAATTGAATTAGCTAGTAACTGAACATTGAATAACCAAAACTTGTTTCCTGGTAAGAACAGGTTCTTTCCAATGATAGCTTGGTCTCCAAATGCTGAAAAATGTCAAGCAATTATTAGAGTTTTGAATTCTTTCTGGTACTGCAGCCTAAACACCTATACTAAAATGTTTGGGGTTTTTTTCTAACCATGAAGACTTTTAAAAAATGTAGACACCCAGGTAATCCAGCCAGCCAACCTTTACTAATTATTTCTTTCAGTACTCCAGAATAGGCACTGAACACCAAAACACCTGAGATTAAAAGGCACATAACTATAACAATACCCACACTGCCATACATGTAATCGGTTCACAATGGAGTAATTACTGTTACAGAAAACATTTCTAAAACACAGATCTACACTTACTATATAATATTAAAATTAATTTAGCTACAGAAATTAGCTTCAAATTCAAGTACGAACGCCAGTCACCTTGCAATGACCTATCAGTCGGAAATAAGTGTTAATTCCTGAAATTCAGAAGCGTGTCTACAACATCGCTTAATGCCTGGTAAGAGCATAGGAAAGGAGGCTGAAGCTAGCCTTCTTTAAACAGGTGACTTGCACTGTTCAAAGAATGAGACACTTAAATTATTATTCTTGTTTAGACTATGTCACAGCAGATTGAGAAGAAAATATTCTACACTGGATTTCAGATTATTCAAAAACCATGACAGAACTACTATCTACTGCTCTTATAAGCAAAATATGAGACACTTTCTTCCTAAAGAGGAAACAGAATGCATAGTTTAGGTAAAACTAGTTCCAGGTTGTGCAAAATAAATGGCATGGAAGAACTAACGCTGTTAATCACTCATTTGTACTGGATTCAGAGAACAACATCCATTGCAAACAGCTGCTCCTCAATTTGACACTAGCAACAGGGAAAGTTAAGTCCTTATGAACACCAACATCAGTGGCATCATTTATTGTCAGGACACATGCTACACTAAATGAGGAAGTCTAACCAATACAGTACCTTGCATTAAGGTTTCAAAACTCAAGCTCATAACGTTTTATGACCTACTGGGAAGTATATACAATCTCCAAAGCAACAATATCTAATATGGAAGGCTAAGAGATCTACTACAAAAAAAATGAGAACTTTCCATCACAACCATCTTCACTGACCTTACACCAACGGTTTAGGTTAATCCCCCATTTACAAATTTTTTGTGCAGGAAACTGTTATTGCTTGAGTGTAGACACTCACATCTTCTGGGTGTTTTTTCTCCCTGTCAGAGAAAACTAATCTAACAGGGTGAATAGTTCGGGAGGAATCAGCAGCAGCAGCTAGGAAGTGCACAAACCAAAGGAGGAGAAGTGGAGAACACATCCAGGGCAGTGACAGTATTACAAGGCCTGAGACAGCAGGCTGAGGGCACTCCCCAACATGGCCCCACTTGGCCTGGCTGTGTTTCCTTCAGACTTCCAGGAGCTACATGCCTTCCTCTGTCCTACTACCAGGACACACTGTCTGAGCAAAGTTATCACCACACAAACCAAGGGGGCCACGTAGCTGAACAGCTCTGGTCCTAAGCCCAGACTCACACAGCTGGGAGACTACAGAAGAGTTCCTGAGACTGCATGTTTTCCAGAATCAGCCGTGGATGAGGGCTTCCATGGATGCGATGGCAGCTTCAGGAAAGAACCGGAGAGCCTGACTCGCCATTCCAAAGGATTGCTATCACACACTGTATCATGATACTCTGTGTGGCAGCCATACTGCAGAAGCCTCTGATCCCTTCCAATGCTATTGCTATACTTTAGCATTTAATTCCCAATTCAAAACGAGTTGTATAGTAGTGATGAACTTCAGAGTCAAATCAGAGAGGAAAGACATAAAGCATAACTGAAGGACTAGCTAATTTTGGGGAAGTAAATACAGATTCAAAACTATTACTCAGCATTTGACTATTAAGTACCCATTTTCCTTCACTGTTATCTCCAGTGCTCTTCATTTTGCAATTACCCAAACCTTAAAAACGGTGACACAAAGGAAAAGGGCGTAACCTCAGGCTGATAAGTTGCTGTGACGTATCCTTTCTAATGATGAGATGTAAATAATATTTTATTTGCCTGAAAACATCTTAAGCCATTGTTTAAGCATTACAGATTTACATGGGAGGCAGCACTGAAAGACTAACATAAGCATGCATTTAAATACTAACATTAAAGCAAGATGATGATCATAAACAGTTAAATCCTTGAGCAAAATTTCCCATTTATCTTTAATACAGGGTAATTTTTTCATCAATAAAATATACTTATTAAAAAATGCTAGTTCATGTTTAAACTCTACTATTTTAACAACTTCCCATGAACATATGTGAAATCCATGAAGAACTACCTATTTTGTCAAGTGCTGGCAATGCTTTTCTCTACTGAAGTAACTGCCAACTGATTTAAACAGGAACTTTCATTTTTCACTGCAGGTTAAAAATAACTATTATATTCTTCAGATGAAGATAATTAATCATCTGGTGAAGCCCCATTGAAAATGTATTTCAGATACTCACTTAAACTGAAACACTGAGGAGCATATACTCTATTTCCAATACATTGTTACAACTACAGCTTTCAAGTCTAGACTGAACTGAAACTTCAGAATTACTGCATCAGTTATTTTTATTTTTTTTTCATAATGATATGGAGTAGTAGCACAAAACCCATTTTGAAAATAACTGGCTTTTCACTGTGAATTTCTGCAACATAGCAGTCTAGACTTGGTGAACTCCTTTTTTTGTAAGATTGTAAGATACACTCCCTTGATCTACTGTCCCTGCATTTTAAAATACATTTTAAGAACCTCCATTCACCCCACCACCATGGGAAAGAAAACAACAAAACACAGGAACCATGAATTTCAGAAACCAAATTTCAGTATTTGCCACTGTTTTACTATGCACAGATGTTGGCAAGTAACTTCACTTTGGCCATCTGTAACACATGAATACTTGCTTATGTCCAAAGAACAAGAATTAAAGGTCAAGTAGCAATTTAAAACGGGTATATACATATACATCTAAGTTGGGTTTTTTTCCATGGGGGAGGGAGGTTCTTTTTTCATAGCTCATGTCTTGCTAGAGTACTATTCAAGTTCAATAGAGAAAATACCTTCCTATTTTTCTTTCCTGTCGTTTAACACCTGAAAGAAGCTCAGTTTATTTGTTTTATAAACCATATTTATTAAAGACATCTAATACACTATTCTCATTTACAGTCATGTTAAAACATATAACTAAAAAGCCTCTGAGTTCAGGACAACTGGATCAAATTTAGCCAGGGTCTTTTATTTCATCATATTATATTCCAATGAAAGCTATTTTGGGAAGAGAGAGGGACAAAGCTGGAGCAAAACTGTTTTGGCCATACAATTATGGGAATACTGCTATTATTCAGGGATCAGGAAATAGGAAGCGTCACAAAAATTACTTCCTTACCTACATTTGTTAGAAAAAAAGGAAAGATCTTCTTGATTTCTGGTATAAATGCTTATGATGCCAAAATATTAGATGGCTTGAATCCAGGATATTAAAATAGTTCCACCTTTTGAAGTCCAAATTTTGGGTGTTTTTTTAATATTGATATCCCTTACAAGTCTAGAGATCAACAATATTGTTTGTTTTACTCCACTCCTCCCTCCACTAGCCTAAAACCAGATATATATACTTCTTACAGCAGAACTGGGTTATGCAGTTGTTTTGCATCTTCTGCAATTGCTTTCTCTCACTAATGCTGGCAATGCTTCAGGAGTTATTTTGGGAAGTAAAAGACACTGGGAACCTCTAACAGCCAAACTCATTACAGTATTTTTCATATGTCCTTAAAACTAACATTTGTCTTTAAAATTTCCTATGGAAAAAAGTTTGTGCTATAAAATGTGTAAAGCGAAAGTTAGAAAAATATGAAGCATAATACTATAGTACCACCAGAGTTAACACTAAACAAATCAAAGCATTTGGTGAGACCAGTGTTAAGTCTGAATCGTACAGAAGTCATTTACACCCTTCTTGTATACAAAATATTCACCTATTGTGAAAAAAAAAATTAAACAGGATACCCACTCTCAAATTTATACACGCTACTTTACATAACAGCAGAAACTTCTGATTTTATCCAGGTAAGGCAAGAAAGAAAACAACTTGCTTTTTCTTTAAAAGATGGGTCCACAAGCAAGTAGCAAGTTTTATTTGACATGTCCAAGGATTTGGCTTCTTTGGACTATTACTGGAACATCCTTTGTCATAACCCACACAGCTTCAGATTCTGTTGACATTACTTTTATGCACTCAGAGATCTATCAGATATATTCCCTCTAAGAAAACCATGTGCTGTTACATTCAGACACTTTTAAACAGACACTTTTTCCACTGCCAGCTCTCCAAAACATGAACAGACACTATAAAAAAAATCTACTAGAAAGGAATAAATACATTACAAGAAAGAGGAAAGGTGAAGACTTGCACATGGCAGATTTATCCTACAATATCAGAAGGTTCTTCCCCTCTTTTTCCCTTTTCTTTTTTTAGCACCTTAAAAAAAAATATATAAAATATTCACAATTTCTCACCCATTCAGTAACAGTACTAACCAAATACTGCTACTGGCATTGATGGTTTCCTAACAATTAAAAATCCCCAAATTTGCTTAAAAGAAAATATTATATTATTGAAAGTTTCAGTCCCAAAAACACAGGGTGTTGCTACAGGACAAAAACATTTACAGTATACTAGAAAGAAGGGGCAGAAAACGTGATGATGGGAGAAAAAACAGATCATGCTGCTTTCATTCATGTAGTAGTGATGTCAGTGCCTGCAGTGGTAGTTGCTCTGACCTGTAGAGGCTCAAAGCTGGAGTGTTTTCACAGAAATCTCCTTTATAAAAGAACCTCTAGCAAATCACTAAAATATCCACACAAAATGGCTTAGTAGGATAGCCAGATCAAGGAATCTATATTGAAAAAGGTTGAAAGGAGGTGGGGAAGGCACAGGTGTCTTAAGAGAGTAACATCTATCCATCAGAATCATAAGCAGTTTCCAGAACAAGCACATTCGTGAAACAATCCAAGTCAGACTGCAGAGCCAAAGACAAACACATCTCCTGCACTGGTGAGAAAAACAACAGGATTAAACCTAGAGCCTAAGCTCACATTTTACAGCAGTGCGAAATAGCTTTGAAAAACTGACAAAAAAACTTAATCAAGCCACTTCCCCAAGACTTGCATACTGATAACAACTATAAATAGCTGGAGCAGCATTGTTTAACAAGCCACAGCAAAATGGTCCATGTCTGAAAACGGAACGTTTCAATTTTTTCAAGTCCTCCATTATTACTGCAGTAGTACTCCAGTTCAGTAATCAATTTTCTATATACTATTATCACCATACAGACTACAAACAGGTTTTTAGTGTCCACACATCACGTACTAAAATGCTGAGAACAAGCAGGGAAACAAAGACAAAATACTGCCCCATGGCATGGAACTATATTCCAAATTGTGTTAAAACAGCTCTAGGTTTGGGGGGGTAGGGGGGGCAGACGAAGGGGAGGTTTGGTAACCTTTTTTCATTTGCAAGACTGAAGAAATAGAGTATCTTATTACTCTCGCCCCCTAGAAAATGGTGCCTGTATTTCGGTAAAATAAAGCTGTTGACGTGTGCAATTGTGGTCATTATTAGGGCGATCACGTTGTTTTCATTCATTCATTCAGGATTTGCTAGAGGATGTCAGCTTCTGCAGCAGCAGCTGGCTTGACCTGGAGGAGGGGGAACAAATTCTTTGCAGTGCATACAGATTACAGGGTGCATTTCTCGATGGACCATTTATGATTTTATACACTGCACTCATTAAACCAAATCAAGCTCTGTGTGCTGCTGACGCGGTTCACCAGGAGGCAAGCTCAAACAAGTTTAATGACAGAAAAGTCATTCAGTGCTAATTTATAGTCTGATTTATTAAGGCTAAAATAGCCCACAGAAGAAGAAGACTGAAACCACTTTCTAAAATTAAAATTTCCCCTCCAACAAAAAATTCGCATACATTAATGAAGTACTTCACAGCTTTGCAGTATTTTTCTTGCTTGCAGGTAACTGCCCACATTCCTCCCTCCTCAATACACCTTAAGCGTAGCCTTTATACACTGCACCACTACAATGTTTTCCTCCGGGTTCCCATAATTAAATAATTTACTGCTCATCATCAGCACCATCACTACTCGTACGCACAGATATTTTGGTTTTTCCTCGTTTCCCATTAGCATTTTCCAAAGGTTTAAGAGGCAAAGAGGAAATCTACATTTAGTGCTCCATACAGTGGGAAAAATATGATCTTTAAAATTTTAAATAGAGCTTGAATGAATCAAAACCACAGAAGCTCAGTTCCATTTTCAAGTATGCAAAACCCTCTACAGAAATAGACTGTCTTTTTGAAAAACACATTATGAAGTATATCTGGTCAGATTATAACACAATCAATTAGGTCATCTGCATAAGTAGATGCATAGGGCAAATTAACTCCATTTGTAACTGGCAGTGACATTTTGCTCATTTGTAAAATGCTGTCCCTGACCTAGGACAATTCTGATGACAGATCTGCCCAAGTAACAAATACTAGCAAGGGTTTACTACACATAAAAACTAAAAAGGGAAGGTAAGATTCCACTGCTACAACACATGCTGGCACCCAACGCAGACCACAATTTGCCACAGAAATCACACAGTAAGACTTATGGAAGGGACAGAAAAAGCAAGGGGTATTGAACCACAGAAAGCATTCCCAGAAAGAGATACTGTGCGATACCTGATAGCTACAGCAGGACAACATAAAAAGTGCATTTAGTCAGATTCATTCAACTGCTCAAGGGATGGGGGAAGGCAGAAAGGAGTGGGAGAGGTAAGATGGCCACTGCCACTTTAACACATTCAATAATTTAACAGACAACCTGATGCAGGTTAAGTTGGACTTGCTGGGAATCAATTTCACATTTTAAACTTCACAGGCCTATTTTGGTTACTAGGGTTGGTTTGCAGTGGGGTTTGTTTGCTTGAGTTTTTTACAGTCTCAAGCATTCACAAGAAGAAGACTTGTTTTTAAGCACCTCAATATGCGAAATTTCCTTGTTTTGGAGCCTGTGCTTGAAAACATCTCATTTTTTAACCTATGATCTTATAAAAATCCAAGTCTTTTAAGAAATTGAGCTCAGCAGAAAGGAAGAGCGTTTGATGCTTGGTTTTAACACACACTTCAGAACGAGGTTGTGACACCCGAGATATAAATCTAACCCATTATCACCCCTACTAAATAGTTACAGCTGGAGACAGGGAAGCGGGTTAATTTTAGGCTCGTTTCCCTATTACACACCGCCACTGCCAGAGCCCAAGCGCAAGGGCAGAAGCGGCAGGAGCATCGCCCTCGGAGCCCCCGACTGCTTCTCCCCCAGAGAGGGGGGCCGCCGGCGGCCCCTGGGCTCGCCCCCGCTCCGCTCCTCCCGAGGACGGCGTGGGTGGGGTCACTGGGGTGTTTTTCCTGAGGACTCTCACCTTGCCCAAGAAGGAGGATGACATTTCAAGGGTCGCCTCCCCCCATCCCGGGGGAGGGCGGCGGGATGAAGTGTTTCCCGCCCCCCGCCCTTCCTGGCAGAGCAAACCCGGGCACGACACCTGCCCCGGGGATGGGGGGTTTAGGGCTCACCCCCGCCCCCCGACCCGCTCCCTAAGACTCCAGGGGGGCTCCTCCCGTCGGGACGGGAGTCCGCCGCTGTCCCACCCCCGCTGGCCCGGCGGAAAGGCAGGGCGCAGCCCGACAGCAGAAAGCAGAGTCCAGGGTGCCCGGAGGCTGGGTGGCCCCAGCCCGGCCAGCACCGCCGCGGGGCAGGGAAGCAGGACCGGCTTTCTCCCGGTGCTTTACCTCTGTACACTGGGGAGCTGGGGCTCCGTCTCTCAGGTGAGCTGCTCCTCCTGCTGCCGACGCTCTCCGGCGAGCGCCGCTGCCTGCCCTTCACCCTGCCCGGCTCCGCTCCGCCGCCGCC
>VZRS01007367.1:130745-153612 GCA_013398055.1 Ifrita kowaldi
GCCCGGAGGCGGAACGCGGGGAGAACGGCCCCGGGGAACGCTGGGTGAGGTGCCAAGATGCGCTTCTGAGCACAAAGTGGACTTTACAGGGGTGCCGACCTAGCTCTGGCTTAAGAGAGCCATTCCTCCGGAGCAAATCTTGCGCTATCCCTATTCCCAGAGGACTGTCTGCCTCTTCCCGCTTACTCCACTCCCATGCAGGGAAGGATGAGAAACAGCCAGAATTTCCTGCAACAAAGTCTGTTCACGTCCATCAAACTTTGACAGTATTTTTACTTCCGTTAAAAAAAATCAAGATGTTCTTCAAATTCTGAATAAGTGTGGTTTCATCATTTCCTATAAGTGTATATAGAACATTATTTTTTTTTCCTGATGTACATCCAAAAGCACCTCTCAGAGAATGACAAGAGCAAAATAAGAAGTTTTACAGTGATATTTTTTATAAGTGTTTTTGTTCTAGGAAAAAGAGATCCCATTAGATGAATTGATAACCGGAGACAATGAGGAACAAAATGAAGATTAGGATGAGTAGTTTAATAGCTAAGAAAATAAATGGCTGTAAGATCAGAAAGATAAGTTGAGCTGAGTCCATCAAGAAAACAGTGCTTATTTTGGATCTGATGCAAATAGGATGCTAATGGAGGAGAAGGGAAAATGCAGGGAGACTTGCTGTGTGGAAGAAGTCAGGTCAGTGATGGCCTTTCAGATTCAGACATTAGGAGAACAAAAAGGATATGGAATATAGATAGAAGTACAATATTTAACAAGATATACTCTCCTATATTAGATGCTGCCTTCCAATCAGTAATCAATTAAAAGTGTGACAGAATTAACTATATCCCTTGCATGTATCCTTTTTGATTATATAACAAACACTCATTTTTGTCTTGCACACTTCAGATTACTACACTTACTCTATACTTCCAACACTGTCCATAGCTATCCTTATCACTTGGTAGCACAGGAATCAGTCGATAGTCCCAATGAGAAACTGTATGCTCGGAAAATGCTTCTATTCATGGGCTGTTAGCGAGACTTTGTTTGCACTAGCACCATGTGACGCAGTCACCGCGGTTATGTTACAGAAAGGGTTGGAATAATACACCGCACACCCACGTGAACACGTGCTCAGTCAACAAAGCCACTCGGATAAATTAATTTTGAGAAAAATCAGCAACCATGTATTTTTCCATTAGTCCGGTCTTTTTGTTTTCTGCTAGCATGAGCCAAATTTGTTTGTAAAACTGGGCTGTAGAGACTTTTTCCCCCAAAGATTTTGCACTGTGCTTAATCACAGCTATGAAGTCCATCCAGTTTATTTTTTTCTGCTTCTCTGCACTAGGCTCAAAAGGACTAGAAAGCATTCACCTGTAGTAGCCATCTCCCACAGTAATATCAGTAGTGTTTTAAACAGTAAGCACATTTTCCTCTATCTGTAACTTTGTCAGATAACATTGCTGATACAGTAGTGTATTACAGACCAAAAATCATCTGGTGTCAGCTGAGAAAGAAAGTACAGCTTTGACTGAGACAATAGCTGATACATTCCAGCTATTGCCAATGCTCAGGGTTATGTCAGACTAAAATAAAGATGCATTAGTATAACTCTTGAATTTGTTTAGATACTATTTTACAATGGCTAAATTTTACAATTTCCATGTTCTTGCACATCAAACAAGCAAGGTATCTGAATAGGAAGAATAGATGCATAAAGACAAGGTAAATGTCTGACAAAGAAAATCCCACAAGCCCCAAAACAAGAGCCCACACACACACCCCAAACCACAGAGCATATCAGTGTAAAATATCAGTAGCAAGTCTTCCTTTCCAAACAAGCTGAGGACTATGCCACAGCCTTACAGTCCAAACTAAACCACTTCACTTGCCTTCACAGCAACCAGGGAAAAAAAGATCCACTGGGACTGCTTCCAGCCAAACTGTTACCAGGCACATCAACAGCTGTACTGGGGAGACTTCGCTCCCCAAAAGTTATTTCCATCCTAATTCCTTCTAAACTAGAGTTAGCATACATAGTACAACAGCATGCCACATCTCTAGGAAACAGTGATTTCAGAACAGGTGAAGAGAGTATTCTTCTGTGTTTTAAAGTGGAATACCAACTGTTGAATTTTTCACTATTTTTCATCTAGGTTTCAGAGTACTTCCCTCAGGGAGTACCATTGCTCTGTAATATTAAGAAGATATTACAGGGAAAGTGAAGTAAAAACTGAGCTCCTGTCAGAATCTTCATATCTTTCAGAAACCCATGTCTGCCCTAAATACCCATTTCAACTTTTCAAAAGCCACGTAAAAGGCATTTCGTGCTTCTCTTTTCCGCTTTAAGGAACTACCTTGTCAGCTGGCATGTGCTTAAGGGAGTGTATACTGGAGGTAACAGGTATTTCTGAATCTTAAATGCTTCTGGGAGACATGGACATCCTTAATACAGCTTTTGGGAGAGGCATCCTGAGAGAAGTGGAAATTATACATCACAGCAAGAGCATGACAGCAAGGGAGTGAACTCAAGGAGTGGGGCAGTGACAGGCAAAGTTACTCACATCTCTCTTACTATTATCAATTGATAATGGGTTCATCTCTAGAGGTCAGAAGCAGATTTATGTGAGCCATGGAAACTGAGAAGTTTTAAGCAGTCACTAGACGCTGTGCAATCCTAATCCTTACTTTGTTCCTACTTGAAGGTTTTAGAGAGGGCAGACTCTGCAAATCTGGACATACCTTTTGTTTCTAGGCTCTTACCAGGTTGTAAGGCCATCAATACTCTGCTCCCAGTGTATCCACCTGCTTGTTTCATTATTCTTATGTCTCTCTTATCTCCCTCTGTCTATGTTTTCTTGGCTGCCCTTTGCCCATTCCACTTAGAATCAAGTCTTTTGTGACTGTCTCTGAGATAGTCACACAGCATCTAACACAAAATAGTAATGAGAAAGGGTGCATTTATTTTCATGTATGTTCAGGTCCATTCCGTGTGTTTCACTTATTTGTAATGAATATACAGTTGGGAATATTACATTTGGGAAGAGAGAAATAACAAGAAGAAGTAGTTACATGACAGTGATATTCTGAAATAGATGATGACCAGAAGGCATTATCTGTGGCTGAAGACTAGAACAACCCCTAACGACCCAAATTGCAGCTCTCAAATGACAAAACTGAGGCTAAAACAGGCTTGCCTCTGTGGACTTGGAGCATCCCTAGGCAGGAATGGGAACATCACCTGTAGTAAGGGCCCCCCTGTGAAATGCAACTGCTATCTGGAGCTGAGCAGCTCTGCTGAAGCAGCAGTGGCCCATTTTCCTAGAAAATATCTGTCTCAAGCTGTGGAGGTGTTGGTTTAGTTTTTGGCCTGTTTTGCCTTTAAACAAAGTCCTAGCTAGAGTAAGATGGTAATGGGGAAAAAATATATATGGAATTATTTTTGCTACAAGGTTTTTTGACAGACAGACACTGCCTTCATCAACCAGACTCCATCTTCTCACAGCTCCCAAATGTTCAGTGGTACAGATATGATCTCCTCAGATCAGCCAAGCACTCTCTATCCCCAAGCTTCTCGGGACTCACCTTGCATTTGAGCCCTTGAATTCTCCAGGGCTGCTGATACATCATTATCCCCACTGCTGGCTTTGTTGACACTCACCAGGGAAGAGAATTCCAACTCATGATCACTTTCAAGTCTCTACATGCTCAAGTTGTCTTCCAGCAACAAAAGGAAACCCACTACTGAGGACTTACCTTAACATTGCTGATCGTCCAATTTAGGGTCAAGCATGTGGTCAGGTGTTAGATTTCCTTTTCTCGTGTCTTTGTTTTCCTATATATGGGGAAAATGCATTAAGTAAAGGGCTGTTATACCTATGGTCCAACAGTATTTACCCTAGGTCAAACTCAGTATTCATGAATACTCACAAACTGGAAAATTTCAGAATCAAGTTTACAGTTGAATTTCAGCCAGAAGGTATTATAGTACTTTCTTTTTAGTCAAATGCTATTGTTAACTTTATTTCGTTCACCGTAAAGGATTGTCACTAGGAGTGAGGACTGCATAATGAACAAGCCAGGAAACTACAGAGTAAGAGCCAGCTGTAAGATTTCCCCTTAAGAAAACTGAATACCATTTTGGATAATTGTCATTTTTTTCCTGTCTGTCAGAAGCCTTTTTGTGATACTGAATAACTCACTTAAACCAGAACCTGCCCATTAACATTACCTTTGTTATAACAAAGTCTTGTCTCATCTGGAATCAGACCTACTGCTACATTCTCTTCTCTTCTTCAGGAAAATAGGCCAACCACTTGGGACTTTTGAATTATGTATTCCTTCGGCATCTGCTTTAACATAAAGGCGAACATTCAACACACAGCTAAAATCACCAAACCTTCCTTCCAGCTCTGCATTCAGTCTGAAGTTCTTCTTTCTATTCATTGGTGCAGGTAATTCCATTCAACACTTTCCTTTAGCTAGCAAGTTAACCATGTCAGACAGTATCCCATGGGAAGCTGAGTTTTCTTCAGGCAGCAGTCCTGCCCTACGTTACTATTCTGAGTTTGGTTACTTGACTCAACCACCATCTCCATCTCCCTTCCCCAGTTCATATCATCTGGAAAAAAGTCTGATTTGCACAGCTGGGACTAAGCCCAAGTTCTTTCAAAAGAGGAGCTGAGGGATTTTGCAGGTTTATTTTCCTTTTTTCCACTTTTAGGCATTCATTATGAGGACACTTTTGGACAAGTGTGTGTGGTTGCTATTCTCCAAAGTGAAGCTGATCAAAACACGGTAAAATGGTTGGTATTCTGATAACCTGCCATGTCAAATGTAATGGACACTTCTAGTGGTTCTTTAGTATAATTTATCTTGCCAGTCTCTTATCTAAAAGATATCAATAAAAATAGCAAAACAATGCAACACTTCATGTTAACATAACAAAAATAATTATTCCTTAAAATAGTTTCATGCTACATCATAGAACTATCTGTGAGGAAAAAAAATGTTTGCAGAGTGCTTAGGTACTGTATATTATGTACAGCAATAGTATTTTTAATGGAAAAGGTAGAAACAGTAAGCAAATAGCAATAGCAATTGAATATAATGATATTGTTATATCTATTACCAATCACACCAATATAATAAAAGAAAGGAGAAGCACCATTTTATGTGACCAGTTACCTTGCTAAGGATATTAGGAAAGCACAAATGTACTGTATAGTACTTAGATTTATATGACATTTAACTTTTTAAATGAGCAGCATCCCCTTAACGAGGTAGATTTGAAGCCATTATGATCCACTAAAACAGTAATAAGTGTCTGATAGTAGAGTCCCTGACATCTTTCTATTAAGATTTCTTGATTTGGTCTGTATCTGGATTTGTGTTGGTTTTTTTTGAGCTGCATTAAGCATGAATGCCCCTACCACACCAGCGCCCTAACTGTCAGATTTGTGCTGGTATTAATAAGGGTACCTTTTGACAACACTGATTTAAAAGGCAAATCTGAGGGGTAGGGAACTTCAACCTTCCTTTCAGGGAGTCCTTTCCTGGGTTGCTTCTACCCCTCTAGTTATCCTACTTCACTGTTTCTGACAAATAAAGCCTTGTTCACCACGACCTTTCTTTCTAGGCACAACAAACAGCACTAAACTTTATTTGGAACTTATCATCACTGTTCCTTTACCAGCCAAATGGGATGCTGTTGAGTGACATGGTGGACTCCACAACTACTACTGGAAGGTAAACACTCCATCTCTGAATCTTCAAAGCAGGAGAATATTCTCTTTTAAAATAGATTTTGCAGCCTGGTAAGAATAATAACAATAAAATGCATTAGAGAGCCACATTTAATGAATTTTAGGGTATGCTACTCTATAAGCAAAATATTCTTAGAATGTTCCATTCTGTGCATGCAACAGGTTGAGCAGAGTCAAAGCACTGAGTCAAAATGCTGGAAATAATTATTATTTCCAGGTAGGTAATATGTTCACCTGTAGAAACAAATATTTATTTGTAAATGTGGTTTGTTGGTGTGACAGTTATAAAACAGGCTTTAAGAGTTTGCCTAATGCTAATTTACATACAATAAAAGTGCATTTACATAACGGTAAGGAACAAACCTGTAAAAACAAGGAAGTGTGCAGTTAGCTTAAAAGTGTTCTATTGAGGTGGCATGGTATTTAAGTGAAATACATGATGCATTTCTGTTTTAACTGCATGTTTCCTTGGACTTCTGAGTCCATGTCAAAGCTTTAATAGCATTTTAAAGCAAGCTTGGGGATATGAATTTCCTTTGTCTCTTTTACATCCCAAACAAAAGTAGAATGCAAAACTTCAGCATCATTAAAAGAGAAAAAAAAGAAAAAGGGAGCTGCTAGTAGGTCTCAGCAGCTGGAATTATCTCCCACAGGGAGAGGTGTAAACCGTATTCCATGAGTCATTTAATACCAAATAAACACAGCACTGGAGAATAAATTGTAAGGCATGATTTTTTTCGTTGTTCATTGACACAGGGAGGGCTACTTGACTTAATGGAGCTTTTCCTTTTTTAAAATTCTTTGGTAATAGAAAGCATGGACAATGTTACGGGTATAATTTATTTCTCATTGTCATTTTGGTTCTTACTGTCATTGTAATAGAGTAAAGTCATAAGTAACTTTAGTCCTTGCACACTATGAAGTATACAAGATCAAGCCCTCAAGAGCTGCTGAAATTCAGGATCCTCTTAGGCTGTGACCATCACTGACATAGTTGCAGAGTGGCTTAATTACAGTTCCATAAAAGGTTTTGCACACCCGACTATCACAGGTCCTGCTATTAAATGCTGTGCTTTGGTGACAGAGCTCTGAGGAAGGCAGCTGAGTAAGCTGCGTATGCTGGCATGGCATGCTCTTGGTCTCCAGTGGAATCCAGTGGAATCCAGGACTGATAGAAGGCAACAAATAACCCCCTTGCAATGCACAGAGCCTGTCTGTAATCAAACATAATTATGGAATCACTACCAGTCAGAGCTGTTACAGTCTTGCCTGTAATCAGGAGCAGCATTATTGCAACATTTGTTGCTCTCAAAAGTAATCTGGGATTTATGGGTCCTTGGAAAGAAAAGTGTTGTTTGGGAAATCTATCTATAAGCATTATTTGGCCATAAAGAGAGTTCTTTCTCTGAGAGATCAGAGCAGTTCCAATGAAGCACATCTTTTGGATAATTTCTTCATATTCTTTTTAGTCCTAAATGACAAAAAGCATGCACATTACTTGAAGAAATTCAAACTTGTACTTGCCAGCCAAGTAGATGTAGACATGCATTATTTCCCTGATGCTCGAGATATAATGTAACCACTGCTGGTGAAGATAGAGCATTCCAATAAACAGTGGGAATCAGTGTCATCATGCAGAAACTGAACTCTTTGATGCAATTGCTTAGTTATTATAAAACCGTGATGAAAGGTCTCAAGGGGAAGACCTTCCTCTATAGTACTGAGTTATGGCTTTGGCTCTACCAATACACAGTGTATCTCTGTTACACGAGGGAATGTTAAACAGAAGATGTATCTGGAAAAACAATGATATGTGACATAACTCATTGTAAGAAGTCCAGAGAAAGGGAATAAGAAGTGCAGTTGATCATGCAAAGGTAGAAGAAGAGGTATCTCTTAATTTTGAAAAGAAAAGGAAAAAAGAAGATTTTTTTTGTGACTTCTTAGCTCACAAGGAGACAGAAGAAAGCTGTGTATTCAGAAGGGGATGTGGGTGGGAAAGCAATGGGGAGAAAAAAAGCTTGTTACCTTAAAAATGTTACCTCAAAAGGTGTGGAAACCCATTAATAAAACCACCTCAAAGCTCCCTAAGGAAACAGTGTTTTCTTCTCCAAGTTACGTAGGTGATCTGTAGAGTTGGTCTGGAGGGCACAGGAGCTGATGCAGACTACTCCCCATACCAAGCCTCTGAGGTTAGGAGAGTCAGCTCCTCTGTTTGTGTGTACGGTGACAGTTCTGCCAAATACTCTTCAGATACAGCACCTTTATCAGTGAGAAGGATCTGGGCTGCCCTGCAAAGATAATCCTCCCAGTGGTGTGTCAGCCTCAAAGAAGGGTGTGATTATCATTCCAGAGGAGTGTAATGTGAACCTGTGCCTCCCATTCAGCCAAGTGATGGCTAGATCAAGGAGGTTTCTGCTCTTTGCTCACTCTTTCTTTTGCTTCTTCTCCTTCTTACCTTTTTTTCTTCCAGCAAACAACTTATCTTCATACTAACTTCTTTTATTATGTACATTTAAGATGTCCAAAGAGTGAGCCAATGTCCCAAGGCACAGTGGTCCTTAGAAATGTATCTCCTCCGAGACCATCAGCAGAGTACTAGGTGGATGACAGTTCCTCACCTTGGGATGCTTGGAAATTTGCTGGCTCTGATTAGCATTTTACAAAGACAGGGTTTCTCTGCAAACAGTCTAGTGGAGTCTTTCACTGTACTTTCAGCTCTGCTAAGCATGGTATTTTCAAGATTTTGCTAGCAGCTCTGGCCTGGGGCACACAAAGCTCCAGGCCCAATGTAAGGGTGACTCACACCTTTGATTGATCAGGTCTTAGGGATGGATGTTATCTGTTCTGTCACTTCAAGAAAAAAGGTCTTCATGTAGTGACATCAGGTGTCTGACCTCCCAGGTCTCCTGAACTCGTGTGTGTCCATTTGTTGTTGGCTTTTTTTTTCCCACAGGAAGGACAAGCGCGTCAAACAGCAGATGGGAGAATGGCCATCCTCTAACCATATTGAGTGGTGCTTTTTCATGGGTCATAATCCAGAAACAAATTATTTGTGTTTGTCTGGGTTCTTGTTCTGGTCTTGCAGCAATGATCGAGTTCAGCCTGGAATTTAATACACAAAAAAATACAGAAAAGTAAGGCTGACAAAACTCAGGATTAAACAAATAACTACTGCATGACAACAGCAAGTGAGTTTGATCTTTAAAACCAGAAAATTTTCTGTACTAAAGTGCCTTTCCTCCCTGCAGTCTGCATAAAGGAAGGAGCAGAGGCAGCTGCAGCCACCTCAGCTTCAGAGATGGGGCTCCCAGCAGTCAGTCTGCAAGAAAACACCTGGCTGGCCTTAACGAACATTATTTTCTAGAATGTTCCCAGAGCTCTGCTGGCAGGGAAATATACCTGCCTTCTAAAGGAGAGCATAAAGAGGCAGTTCTCAAACAGCACATGGTTTGACTTATAAAAGCTTTCCTTAAGGGCAGAATTAATTATATATCATAAAGATCTGTTATATATTCTGTTTATACAATTATAAAGCATTATGGTTAATTAGTTGTGGTACAGACTCCCGAAGCAGAATCTGGTTAGAGAATAAACAAAACACTCAGTCAGCTGCAACGGTGGTTAACAACTTGCACTTTCATATCACCTTTCACACTTAACTGTCTTGAAGTGATTTATAAGTTATGCAATCCAGTGGGCTTGAGCTTTGTGTATTTGGTATTTTTTTTGTTTATATAAAATTAGAATATGTTGATCAGAAATGGTCTGAGATTCTCACACCTTTAAGAAATTAAATTCAAAATATTTGTTAACCAACTTTATTTCATCTATTTTCTTACCTATTAGTTACTTGTGATCCTATTATGTCTGGCATTGTATATACACAGGAAATAAATACTTCTCCATCCCCTTTTTCTGTCCTGATACAGACAGTTCTGACTGGCATCAGTGGGAATCCCTATATACATCACTATCCTAAAAACAGGGGTGAAATCCTGATTGTGAAAAGATATTGACAGAAGTGTGCAATACTTCCATTTTCTTTTCAAACTACATTTTTACAGTATTTCAGTGCTATGAAATGAGTTGACAATATTAATGTATCAAACCATCTGACATCTTTGAACTTAATTACTTTTTCGCCATCCCATAATTTAGCACTGAGTCTTGTTGTTGTGCATGTGCTGCTACTGGTGTCTGGGCAGAGTAAGTGCTTTTTGAAATCTCATCAGCATCATGTGAGTAGAGCTAAAAAAAACGAAGTTAGTATTACTTGTCATATCATGGGATATTGTACTGGTTACTGTGCATGCCCAGAAAGCACTTCTTAAAGCAAAAAACTTGCAATATTTATAAGAAAAACTGAAGAGAAAATACCCACAAGATGGAAGCAACAGAGGAAGAGTATGTAATTAGTATAGTTTAGATATTTATACTGTAAAACGTAGCACACAGTATTTTTAAAAATCTACAAATAAATTACAACAAGCACTCCTCACTGAAAATGCCACAGCCGGATATCAATTCTGTTTCCTGAATGCATCATGAAAGTAGGGGGATTTGAGATAACTTTGAAGGAAGGCTTCATAGTCTTTTTTAAAGTCCATTTTGGGCATAGTTGTCTAGAAGAAAGCCTGATATGTATATATACATATATGTATATGAAAGAACTTCTGAGAGACAAAAATGTAAGGGCAACTGAAAATGGCATTGTCAGCTTGGAACAACAAACTGCACAGTAAATATGAGATAAGATTATACATGAGTGCTCAATGGATGCTCCTAATTTATGTCTGAAATGGCACTGAAGGGGAATGCCAGGAAGGGATACAGAGAGAGGCTGAAAAAATCAGAGTGAGAATTCAGGAAGCTTATCTTGACTTCAGTGTTTTAGGCTCAAGGGGAAATCAGGTATGGATAATGAAAAGTAGAGAAGTTGCATTCTAGATATGAAATTGCATTGATGAAATTGCAAGAAATCACCTAGAAAAACACACAAGTAGGATAATAAGAGGTAAAAAAACGAGTCTGGTGAGGAATCTGTTGAAATTTAGGATGGAGGTCTCCCACAGCTGAAAGAAAGGTTAAGGAGTTGGCATGATTTGAAAAAGAAAACAAGAAAAGGAAAAAAAAAAACCCTTTCTATCTTTTCGGTGGTGAATCAAGAGAGGACAATATTTCTGAGTCACAGTATGATCATTAACATCACAGGATGTGGAGGTGGAGGTGGAAGAAGTCCTGAGATTTGGCCACATCACTAATAATGACCTCAAAAGAGCTGAGTGGGGTGTACACAGCTGAAATTTAAGACAACTTGGGAAAAGGTGAAGCTGGCAGAAAGCCATCTGAGGTCATAGTTTCAGGCAATGAATTATTTTATTTTAAAACTTATAGACAGGAGGAAAACTCAGCAGAAATATGAGAGCAAAATTAGGTCAAATGTAGGATTTTAAAAAATGTGGATGAGACAGATATCATTCCATGTATACTAGGATTTTTGTGAAGAGTTATGACAAACAAAGAACAAGGAAAAAAACCCTACAAATAGAAAATTACAGGATTACTGGTAAAGGAGGAGGTGTAAAATGAAAATCTGGTAAGAATTGCCAGCAAAAGGGATTGGGAGTGAGAGAAGAAAGTGGGAGAGTGAAAGAAAGGAGAAAGAATGTGGATTTGTTAATTAGATCTTCTCTTGAAAAAGAAAGAACTGATAACATGGATAAGAAGAGGCAGAGGTGTGTGAAGCTGATTTCAGGATAGCATTATTGAAATTAAATGTTTGTATTTATAAATTAAACATACTTTTAGGTTTTAAACATGGAGAAGCTATTATATAATTTGAATCAATATGACAGATATGTAAAAATTTATTATGTAATTTGAATCAATGTCACAGATACGTAAGAATTTCAGAACCGTTTCCAGTCTCGTGTTTGAAGTGTAAATAATACTAAGATCTTTGGACAGTGACAAAAGTTTAAATATTATCTTGAATTTGTGTGGGAACTGATTATTTTTCAAGCACCTTTCAGAGATCCAGTTTTTGTCTTCCGCCACTCAGGAAATATGTGTCTGTGTGGATGAAAACAAGATGACATTTTCAAAATTGCACCCTAGTAGATAGTAATAATTGAGTTTACACAAAGAGATTTTGAAAATAAAATCAGAAGTCCTATTCCTGTGTTTTATGCAAGTGGAGGTCCACTTTTGCTGTCAGTGTTTTGCCAGGTCCCAGGCATTTCCCCCTTCCCTCAATAGCCCTGTGGATGAACAGCCCATAACTGCTGTGTAAATGTCATTATCTGCTTTCATTCTTACATTACTATAATTAAGCTTCTTGCTGCCTAATTTTAGCAGTGACATGATCAAACACATGGAGTAGGGAAGATTTAGAAGCTCACCTTGTCCACCCATTAGTCCAAAAATCTGGAACATGTCACCCAATGGAGTTTTAAGTTCCCAGATAAAACTGCCTTCCTTCTTTCAAGCAGCAAGCTTTCCAAGGAAGAGTTCTCATTAAAGAATTCCCCTCAAACAGTTCATTACATTTAAATTTCTGTATTTTGTTGCTATTTGCCATATATACAAGCTAGCTATGCTAAATAACACTAAAATGCCACTTTATTATATGCAAATAAAGAATTTTAATAGGCATTAGTCTCATAGAAAAACTGAAGAACTTAAATAGCTGTAGAGGAGGGGCTATGCCACTATGTAAAAATAACCATGAAGTTTATGAGGGCAGAGATCCCACTGGCTGAGCTTTTGCAATAGAAATGTATTTAGAAGCAGTAATACATACACAGGTGGGATCACTTTGGTCCTTTGGTGCAGGCACTGGATTCGATGCATGGAATGGACATTGCTGTGACATCTAAGCACCACAGTAACACACACCTCTCACTTTTAAATGTTTACAATAGGCAGGTAGGCATTTAGTATTTGCGTATTGGCTTTGAGTGTGCCCCTAGTCCAAGATCATCTTTCTGAGGATGTCTTAATGTTTGGAAAATCTCTGCTTTGCCCAGAGCTAGCACAGCCCTTGGCAGCCCAGCTCTATCCCCCAGCTTGCGTGGGCTCTTGGAGCCTCTGGCACGCAGCTTGGCAGCCACAGAAGTAAAAATAACTTTGCTTCCCTCCCACTGCTTTTCTACCCCAGTGCAGAGGGAAGGAAAGGATATTTAGTGCTGAAACTAGAGAGAGTTCAGGTAATAATAGCATTTTAGGAATAAATTATGAAGATACATATATTTCAGGCAGTTCCAACCTGCCCCTAAATTACAGCTTGTAGTGCATCACTCCCCTACACACTTGGTAGAAAAGTGCTGGGCTGAGCCTGCATATAAACTAAAATTTAACACGTTCAAAAGTAGCAGAAATTAAAAGTACAGGAAAAGCTGTTATAAGACATTTGGGTTTATCTTGAAACCACCATTTTCTTTCAAGTGTGTAGCATACTCACAAGCACACAGCAGCAGGTCCAAAAATCATCATCCTCCAACATTCCAGTGTTTATGGGTGTGCCTTAATTAAAAGTATTCTGTAGAACAAGGAAACCTGAATCTTTAGGAGAAAAACATTGGTTATATAAGGACACTATTTTTCATTCATATAGATTCAGTAGAGAAAAGGAGTTGCTTATTCTTTTACATGAACAGACTTTTAAGAAAAACAAAGAAGTTAGTTGATGTGCGAAATTCTGTTATATATCAGCAGTCTGGAAAGAGAAACCTTGATTTCAACCTCCTGCTATCCTACAAATAATAATGGTACATCAAAAGTCTGGTGTAGTCCATGGCATATTTGAGAAACAAATTCTACAAGAAATTAATTGAATGATGAGAGTCAGAATTATGAGTTAAGTTTTGTATCCACATCTTATTTTCCTCCTGAGTTACTGAGCATGCGACAGAGAAAATGTGTACCCATTTGCACCAATAAATCTATTTCTATGGATTTTCTATGAGATGCTTTTTCATGTTTTCCCAAATCAATCCTAAATGGTTCAAAGTATATATGATTTCTCAGAAGATTTCTGGGTATAGTGGTACTGGTTATAGTATGTTTACTCTGGAAAGACAAGGAAGTCCCACCTCAAGCAATTCTGCCCTTTTAAAGTCTTTATTTTTGAGCATACTTACTGCTGATAGTACATACTCTATAGTTGTCCCGTTGCCTTTTTTTTTTTTTTCTGAACAGATATTTCCTGTATCTCAGGCAATATATTGAGATTATCTTGCACTCCTTGTGCAGGACAAATACTGCTCTACAGACAGTGGACTTGCATGGATTATCAGTGGGAACACAGTGTTTGCTGTATCTTAAAGTAAGTCGTCTCTCTCTTCATTCGTTGTTTTACAATCACATCTAGAAGATCAGAGAGAGCTTTATCATGATCCCTTCCTTGCCTTGGAAAAAATCCTTCAGAGGTCCACCCACCTGGCCTCACTCCTATATTATCTGTCCTGGAACAATGTTTCAGTCTTGAAATAAAACACTTTGCATGAAATTATTTGCTTAAAACATACCTGACATATGTGGGTTGACACACGTGGATCCACAGCTGCAAGATAAGGTTAGACTTCACTCCATAGAAACCATTAAGGTTGATTTCAAAGGAGTGTTGCAAGAGGCAAAAGTTTGCTTTTATAATGTAGGAAAATCAGAATAAAATTTATCTTTGCAATGGGGCATGCTCCATAAATATTTATTAATATTGAGATGGCCTTTTTCTAATTACTTTCTTGATGAAGTTGTGTCTCCTTTTCACAAATAAGTGTCTCTCAAATAAGTCAGATAGACCATAAATACAGAATCTACACATTGTAAGTAAAAAAATTATCCATGACACTACCTGAATAACACAGTGGAACTGAAGGATTAAGGTGCTCCATGGTTTTTGGGAAATATATCCCTGACATGAAATTCAAGACCATCATGAGCCCTTTGCACAGCACATGTGCACAGCTGTGGTCCAGCTCACAGGAGCAAGTGGTTGGGCTTCTCTCTCCCTGCTGGAGGATGTGGTTCCCCCTCACCAACCAAGAACGGTCCGGGCTGGCACTTAAGGACACACCACAACAGAAAGGACCGTTTCTGGAAAGAGTAGGGAGCCAGAAAGGATTGCTCCAAGCAGCACGGCTCACCCAGCTGATGCAGCACCAATCTGCCACCTTTTGCAATGGAAATGAGTCCAAAAATTCTTTCTTAGCTCTCTAGCAGCAGCTTTTACCCTGATAAGAGCAGCTGCATGTCACCTGTTATCAAGAGAGTGGTTGCTGGCCAGGAGACATGTGTTACTTCTTTCTGGTTTTAAGTTTTAATTTTCACCTGCAGTGGAGAGATAAAATGAATTCCAGTTTAGCTTGACAATCCTGCCTGCACAGGTGTGCTGTAAGAATACTACTGTGGTGTTCAGCTGGGTGAATGTTTTAGATGACTACAGTAATTATCAAAAGTACTGGGTTTAGTTTCTCCCCACTTTAATCTGCATCAGATTTGCCAAATAGTTTCAGCTGGCTTTTTTACCTCGATAAATAAAGCTGGAGGAGGAAATGAAAAGGCTTGTGCCTCATTTGATGCAATACCTGGCACTTGAATGCTGCAGAACTTGGGAACTGTATGGCCAAGACCTTCTTCTTAATGAGATTCTTTGAATTGAACTTTTAAATTTCCTACCTAAATTAGTCCTTTAATTACCATGTTATATTCCTTTCTGGGGTGAGGTTCCCATTCCCTGCTCCTGATACTGGTGTATTTTGTGCATGCAACATCAGGGTGGAGCAGCACCTCTAAGGGCAGGGCACAGGAAAGGGGAGGAGGAGCTCAAGGTCATCACCCTGAAAGTGTCCAGCTGCACACTCCTCTGCCCTCCTCGGACAGGGAAGGGAGGGAAGAGCCAGTGCCTCTCCTTCTCTGCCATCTTTCTTTCCAACCCTTTGGCAGTGGGAATAAAAATTACGAGGAACAGAAGTAAGGAGTTTGTGTCTTACAGGGATGGGCTCTGACTAACCTAATATTTACTGTGCATTTTATATAGAGGAAGGATGGAAGAGTTGTAGCAGGAAAGCCTGAGGGAGGTTCCGTTCCAAATATCCTGGCTCCTGAGGTTGAAAGATTCCTCCAAATTTAATCCAGTTTCTTGCATCTTAGTGAGTGAAGCAGCATAACTGTGCAGGTGTTCAACAGGGAGAACCCCCAACTCTAAATTTCTGTGAACTGAGTGTTTTGTTTGCTCTTCTTCTAGTTACTTCTGAATAAAACAAGCAATTTCCTGTCAAAAGGAACAGCTTATTCGAATTGGGACTTCTGCAGTTTTTCTTTTCCTCATGAAAAAATGAAAAACTATTTTGGGTCAGTCTAAACAAAGTTAAATTATTTTTTCAGTTTGGCTACTGATAGAAAAAAAAATGCCCCCAGTTCTAGTTCCACTGTTATCACTCATCATTTTCTATAAATATAGCAACTAATTTGCACTGCGGAGTTAATACAGAAAAAACCCTAGGATTCAAACATATACCTAGATGGATTTCTCTGTGTTAGTACCAGCTCTGTCAGTCAAGTTAGGTCATCTGTAACATCCTTGTAACCTACAATTTGTAAATTCCCATCCAGCTACACCTAAGACACTCCTTTGTTTCCAGCAGCATTAGATGGGATTAACTGAGGAAGGAATTAAGCCTCCAAAGTTAATTAAAACATTGTTGATGATGACCAGGAAGGCATACTTTGCAGCTGTAGGTGGAGAGATGTAGGTGCTCAGCACGGGGCCATTGTGCCCTGGCTTTTAAGCTCCTGATCTATGAAAGAAAAATGCCTCTGGTTTCTCGTGGCAGGGTGAGCTAAACAGAGTGTGAAGTGTAGCTGCTTTGGCTTCCCCCGGAGGCTCCCATCCTCTCTTTCCTCTGGAGACTCCATCTTCTCAGTCTGGTGCTGTTACATCTTTAATAAGATCAATAATCTTTCTCAACTTTAGCAGCTTCATGAATTCTGATTGAGCTCCAGGACAGTGGCTGTGTATCAAGAATAATAGGCAAGAAGAAGACTTCAGTGTCTCAGTCCATGAAGCATGATGGTTTCTTCTTTAGGCAAACTGTTACCGATTTGATTTTGGGTTTTCTCAGCATGGCCTCTGTAAATAAAGTGCTAGCACATAGAACATTCACTGTTCGACTCCTCTTCCCTGCAGACCAATTCCTTTTGTGGAAGACTTACGTTAATTGTTCCATGACTACTAATGTCTTTAATTAAGGCTCACGTGGTTAAGTCTTCGGTGAGAAAATCAGACGTGCTTACAAGAATTAATATAGTAAGAAATCACAAAGGTTCAATCAGGAACAAAAAATTGGAATGGTCTCTAGCACTGCCTTTCAACAAAGCACCGGTGTGTGAGATTCTGCACATCATTAAAATTCAATTAAGTGTTTTGGGGGAAAAAAGCCTGGCACTGACAGGATACGTCATCTGACCACAGGAAGCTGTGCTGACAAAAGTTCATAAAGTGGAAATTGGAAACCCATACTCTGAAGCTTTCCTGTATTAACAGTTTAATGTCCAACTGTGTAATATATAATTTATGAGAATTCTGTAATGTGATCTAGCCTTGCATATTTTGCAATTTATTATTGTTATTTTTTTAGGAAGGAGTGAAGACAAAACTAGTCTTTCTGATTTCTGGAGCCATTTTTTATAATTTTTAATATATACATCTCATGGTTATTTTCCAAAGATCTGACTTTGCAAACCCCAATTTTCAGTTCTCACTAGTGGGTTCATTTGAGCTTGAATCTTGGCCACTGTTTTCCTTTTGAAGATGGAATTTTTCAGGTAATTAGACATTCAGGGCAGGGAATGATGTAATTATGCAGAAACATACATAGAATTATATTGTTGCTTCACTGTTTTTTATGGAAATGTCATTTAACTGCAGTTCTGGAATGACTCCTATTGTCAACTTTTGAGATTTCCTGTAGCCAAAAACATCCACAAATCCTCTTTCCATATGCTGAATGATTTGTTTTCTATAGTCTTGTATGTACTTCGTGTTCCAAAAGTGGATCTTTATTGCTTATGGTCCTTCTGTGGCTACAGTAGTACCTAAGCATCTTGGTTTAACAACTTTATGGCTCTTGTGCATTTAAATGCTTTCATTTTTGCTACTTTTTCTGAAATGCATTATGTGGAAGAACATTCTTTGTAAATCCCATTTTTGTTTTTTAATATCTACTCCTAGTTGTAAGTATCCACTCCACTAGGAGCCTTGGGAGATACAACACATGCCAAAAATACCATATTTGGGAGTAAACTGACAGTGGAAAAAGAATAAAAAAATCATTAACATGCTTTATTTGGGAAGGAATTTTAAAAGTGCCTTTTATGAAATAGACAGAGAGGAGAGTGGCCAGAGAGTATTAAAATATTGACTAGGCTAACAGGCAGTGCCTTACTGTTTAAAAATATGCAGGAATGCAAGGAGAAGGAGCTCTCAGGGAGCCCTCTGGTAGCTGCCATGGAAAAGGTGACCATGTCCTTCAGAGTAGTTACCTCTGCAGTTAGATTGGAAAGCAGATATCCACGGCCTTGGGGAATAGCTGGTGGCAGGATAAATATTCCACAAAGATGAAGCTAGGGGAAATTGAATCCAGAAACAGGGAAACTAAAAGTAAATGGAAAAGAACCTGATAAGGAAAAGTGAAAGAATAATCAGTGTGTGGAGACTAAGAGAGATTTTCTTTTTTTCAAGTTATTTCAATCAAGAGGCAAAAACTTCCTCCACTAATTTCTATTTGCACTTTAAAGTAGTTAGACAGCTTGGACTCAAGGTATCTAGAAGAGGACTAACCTGCTTCTGGCCAGTTCAAAGGTGACATGGAAGGGTATTGAAAACATGTCTGTTAAAAAAGTAAACTTCACCGAAGTTTGCTTTAAAGTTCCCACACTGTTGCTCCAAGAACTGTCTGAGATTACTGTAACAGAAAAATAGAGGTAGTGGTGTGGGAAAGCTCAATTTTAGGGTACTTAGCATTATATGTATAGGTATTTTTATGCTTTATTTTTTTAACAATAATAATAACAACACTCCTGTTGGTTGTCTGGGTCTTTCACACAGCAAGAAGAAAAAAAATGTTTAAAAACTTAACTGTACAAGGCTGAGTACTTACCACAGCTTTAAAGTGGCATTATAAGAGAGTGCCTCTCGAGCTGGTGGAATTCTCACAGATCCCAGTATGACAACAAGTGGAAAATTCCAGAAAAGTCTATAACAACACCATGGACAAAGATCAGCACCTAAATCTGACCAGCACACCACTAACTTCAGTGCACTCTTACTTGGAAGAACTTGGTTTATGGTGTTTGAGCACAACGTTGCTTTTTTCTTACCAACTCCACATGTAAAGACAAAACAGCTTTGCCACTTATGCCAAGGTGTAAAATAAAGGAAATTTTCCTCTTTGTCTTTTGTAATGATTTCCACATTTCCAGCCTACTCTGGCTCATGCTGCTTTACACATGCAACAAGGTTTAATTACGTAGAAGCCAAGATGGAATTGGAGGAGCCCAGTAACCATGGAGATTAGAGATCAATAATATAATGCTATTTGTTTATAAATTATCCATAGCCCAAATATCCTTTTGTAAAAGGGAAATAGGCAAGTGAGATCCAGGCAGCATGCTCTAATTATTATTATTTTCTAAAATCAAATGTGATTATACTTTCTGTGGGTGACCACCTTCCCATTAATAACATTATTTTCAAATTGTTCCATACAGTGTGGATTAGGGGAGATGCCTGTTTACAGGAGAAATATAAAGCTCCTCAACATAGAAGCCACATAAATATGGGAGTCATATAAAGCTGCATATATCAATAAAGGAGTCCATAGAGTTACATCTGAAGGCTGTATAGTGAAAAGTGCTTCTTCTTTGGACCAAAACCCTTAGCAGGCACTACCAGGCTGTGTTACATCTCATGGTGTGATTAGGAGAAAGTTATGAAAGCATGTGTATCATACACAAAACACGATTCACATTCCTAATTATTTTTTCAGTCAAAAAATCCCCATCACAAAGCTCACAAATGGTGGCAGTCATAATTAGAAGGTTATCTCAAATAGTGACGGTGAAGAACCTGGAGGAGGTTTTAAAACTTTATAGTTGCTTTTCTCTTTGGATAGCTAAGACATTTTCCAACTAAATATTGTTTCTTTTCCTCCTTGCTTTTAAAGAAGCAACTAATCAGTTTTACTGAGAATATTTTCCACTGGAATGTCAATAACCATCAAAATTTAAACTCTTCATGTGCTTTACTATTCTGGTAACTTTCAACTTGTAAGGAAAAGAGTAGTTTGTCATTAAAAATAGCTTCAAATTTTAAAATAGCTTTTTTTTTTTTAAGTTTGTTTTCAAAATTACTTTGCCAAAAATTAATATTAAATGTGGAAAAGACATGTTACATTATTTTACAGCTTTAAGTAATGTAAACCCAGAAGTGACCTGTTTTATGTTTCACTCCATGTTGAGTTCATTTCCTTTCACTTTGGAATAGTAATTTTAAAAAATCATCCCAAAAATGCAACATCTATCTCCACGACATTTACATGTATAAAAAGCAAAGTATGGAGAAACAAGAGCAATTTCAGAATAATTTATTACAGCATTTCATTATATCTAGAGAATGAATTAATGTAGGAAACTAGATAGTATTCTTGAATAAAAGTATTGTTATCTGATCTGCATTGAGAAGCTAAGAGGATAACTGATTTTATGACAAATCCCACCTTTGTAGCAATTACATAATTATTATGTAATTGGCATAATAAAACCCCAGTTTATGATTTCACAAGAACAACTTCAGCATCTTCTGAGCTCGAGTCTGAGCTTGCTGAGTTCTTGCAGTGAAATCCTACTTAGACATAAGGGATGCATACACGTCAGCATTTCAGCTCTTTGTCTCCAGAAAATTCCAACTTACCATGTTTCCATTTCAATCACAAAGTCCTCTCGGAGCCTGCAAGCTAGTTTCCCTTTGGGTGAAACTAAACCAGAGTATGTGATGTGGAATCCAGAGGACATTCAGCCTGTAGGGCAAGAGCAACAGCAGTCTAAACTAGAAATGTGTGTAAGAGTGGGTGTTAAGCCTTCAGCCTTGGGTGTTTTACTCTGCAGATCCACTCCCCTTGGGCAGCATTACTTGCTGTAATATGGACACGGCTAGTGAGAAGCATCACTACTCTAAATAATAACAAGGCGGAGTACCCCGAGTGCCATCTTAAACTGATCTCTATTTAAGAGGGTGGATAGGGCTCAGAATTTTCTGAAAACCTCCCATCCTCCACGGGATGCAACCCTCCTGTATGAATTTCAAAGCCAGCTATTCCATTACCCGCTGCTGCCACTGCATCCTTGCTCAGCAGGTTAAGAAACTGCCATGACACCGTGGCCACCCTTACAAGTTCCCCTGGTGAGCAGCAGATTGATCTGAAGTTTGCTCTGCTGGCTATCCAAGTGCCCAGAGGCGCTGGTCCCGGTGGGATGTGAGCGTTTGCCGAGCACCTCCGGCCCAGGAGCGGCACTTCCACCACGTGCAGAGATTGCTCTGGTCTGCCTGAGGCACCGAGGGAGCCGCAGGGTTGCTGTGGTGAATCCGAGCGTGTAGAACTTGTTTGCCCATGCCATCAGGCTTACTTCATCCTTCACTCCGAGCAACACCTGGAAACATTTGTTTTCTAATGGTATTTGGCTATGAACAGACTGTACTCAAATGATCTTTCTTGGGTTGTTTTCCTTAAAACCTTCAGTTTGTTATAACCAGTTATAAAAAGGCTGAATACATATCCTTCTGTTTAAACAGAGGAGGAAGGCGAGGATTTAACCCCGGGGATGAAGAGCCCCTCATTGAAAGCCATCAGACTGATGGGATCTTTGATGTGAACTTTGGGAATGGCTGCTCTGGGATGCAGAAAGCTATGTCCTAAGGGCCTGGACCTCTGATAGTTCAGGTGGGGATTTGACAAAATGCAGAACAACTCCTCCTGTACCTGCACACACTTCTTCCAAACAAAGGCAAAGTAGGAGGAAAAACAGCAGATGCCATGGCCTCGTCTTGATGTGCACCCAGGATACAATTTGTGTGTGTGTCTCAGGAAAGAAGCCAGTCTTTCTGACCCCTGAATTAGATGCATAATTACTAGCAATTGTGAGGTAGGAGTCTGTGTCCATGAGAAGCAGAGTTTAGATCCAGCAGGAGCTTGGAAATGGGACACAGTCACGGGAGCAAAACTTTGCCTTAGTAATCAAAAAAACTTCCTGGGTCTCAATTGATCTCCTTGCTTCTGCTGAGATCAATGATCACTCTGTCTCCAGGATCAGCAGGTGAGCCCAGCAAGGAGCTGCAGGCTCCAATCTGTGGCAGGGAAGCCAGCAATTAGCAGAATGTGCTGGCCTACAAAGCACAGTTCCTGCATCGGCTGCCTTTTAGGAACCCCAGGTAACAGCCATTTTGCTGAGCTTCTGGAAATACTCCACATGGAGAATATCCCCCACAAAGCAGCAGAACTCCCATGCTATGCTTAGCATTGCAATATTGATGCTCTTTTAGATTAGAATGAAATGGCTTTAGTGGTCTAGATTTGAAAAAGAAAGTCAACCTCAGGACAACGTGAATCCAGCTCTTGCCCCAAAATCCATCCCACTGGCTCCAAGTACCACGCCACCTGGGCTATCAACAGCACTGGGGTTCAGCTGCCCCAGCAGCCTGAGAGTTGAAACCACTATGAAAAAGGCACAGATGACTGTACCAATGAAATTCTCAGATATTTGCTAAGAGCAGAGAAAAGGTGAGATGGAGTTGCCCGAAAATGGAGATGAGATGCAATTGGAGGGCGTGCACTGTTGACTGGAACACACAAGATGCAGACAGACTCCTTGGCAGGCATTGCACACACAAACAGCACATTTTTAAAAAGCATGGAAGGCAGCCACATTTTAATAGACTTTCTCCCTGTCCTTTTTTTAATCTTACTTCAAAGAAGAGGTCAGCACAATTCCTTTTCCCCAAGCCTTGTACTTGGAAATATCTAAGTCATTTAGACTAAAAAAAAAAAAAA